>PVHP010001357.1:0-108471 GCA_004024765.1 Zapus hudsonius
TCCTTCCTTCCTTCCTTCCTTCCTTCCTTCCTTCCTTCCTTCCTTCCTTCCTTCCTTCCTTCCTTCCTTCCTTCCTTCCTTCCTTCCTTCCTTCCTTCCTTCCTTCCTTCCTTCCTTCCTTCTTTCTTTCTTTCTTTCTTTCTTTCTTTCTTTCTTTCTTTCTTTCTTTCTTTCTTTCTTTCTTTCTTTCTTTCTTTCTCTTTCCTTCTCCCATCATCAATGATGACATGTTAATGAGCCTAAAATGCAGGTTCTGTGCAGGTAACAACAGCTGCTGTGAGGTCACTTTTGATTGGGCCCTGAGGCTGGTCCACTCTGAATTCCTAGTAGAAAGTACTGAAGATAAAAACACTGATGTAATCAACATTACAGGGTTTATTTAACACTTCCTATGTGCAGGTCTGGGGCTGGCAAACATCTTTGTCTTTGTCACCAGGAAACTGGTACAATTCTTGGCTTGGTTCTTTTTGTTGTGGGACATTGGATGAGTTTCCCAGCCACCATGAGCCCCTGTTTCCTTTCTGTTGAAATGGGGTTAATAATAGTGCCCACCTCAGAGTGATTCTGAGACTTCAATGAAAATACACTAAGAACTAACATCTGCTAAGCACTTACGCCTTGTGCCAGACATTTACCAAGCTTTTTTGTCACTGAAGCCACACAGCAGCCCTCTGAGATAGGCACTATTATTATCTCCATTTTATAGATGAGGAAATGGATTCTCAGAAGGGCCAAACTGCTCAAGTTACACAGGAGAGCATTCCCAGAGAGTGACAGAGCCGTCTGCTTCTGAGGTTGAGTGTTGACTCACCGTGCTAGGCTCTGTCTCCAATGCCACAGGCCTTTATGGTGGAGTTCAGTTGTAGACAAAATGAGGAGCGATGGCTTTTCTTCACCCCTGCTGTTCTGGCCTCCTCTGCCTGCTCCTCTCAGAATCCGCTATCTATATCCGGCCTTGGAACAACTGACCCGGGAGAGGGGTGGGTGTGGGGAGGGGGCTTGTGCTTCCTTGTTACTGAGCATGGCCCCTTCAGTAGTGTGGGAGGGCCTGCTGGCAGGGCCGATGGACTGGGCCTGTAATTTCTAATTTCGGCTCTTCTGCTTCCCAAATGATGCCAGGGCAGCTGTGGCTGACAGGTGTCAGTCTTCACTACCCCTCATCTTACTGAGCTCTCTGGCCAGGCTCTTCTTCCTCCCTTGCCCTGTGGCCTTTCTGGCCCTAGGAAGGACAAGAATGACACTCTCTAGCCAGTGAGACAAAGGCTGGTCTCCCACGTGGGATTTTTTCTTTTCATCAATACCCATTTGAAGTTCTTCCTACTTTCCTGGCCTTGCCCTCCTCCCCCTGGCAATCTCTGGTTATTCCTGGTGTTTATCCCTCCTTTCCTCCCTTTTTTCCTCCCTCCCTTCCAGTTCAGGTATGCATCAAACTTGTGGCAATCCTCCGTAGTCTCCTGAGTGCTGGGATCACGTGCAGACACCGCCACACACAGCCACCATTCTGTCAACTCTCCTGGACTTTAAAAGAAGCAAAGGGGAGTCCCTCAAGCTGTCCAAGGAGGGGTTTCCTAGGAGGGAATCCCTTGGAGGCCAGGTTTCTCTTGGGTCACTGCGTACCTCTAACCCAATTTACCAATCAGAGTCCAAGAGGCCCCTGGGGTCAATTTGGCCAGGAACCTGTGCTTAGGTTAGTTTCTAGAAGGCCTGAACTGAGGTTCCACATGATGCTGAGGTGGGTGTGAACTAAAGTCAGGTTCACGGATGGCTTCAGCATACATCAGGGCTTTGAGATGAAGCTACTGAGACATTAGAACAAGACCAGTTTCAGCATTTTGTGAAATGGAGGCCTCTGTACAACTCCTCTGCTCAGAGAAACTGGGCCAGGTGCAGGGACAGCAGGGTATCAGGGTATGACAGGCTCAGATTTGAAGGCCTCCTCTGACTGGCATCAGGGGAGAGACCCTAGGGAAGTCATTGTGCTTGAGGGCAAAGCCAGAGCTGGAACCACGGGTCCTGCTGAACCTGAGGGGAGAAAGCTGGATCTGGAAACCACATGGGAGGTGGGATGGAGGCAGGACAGTGAGCTCTGCTGTGTGTAGAGTGAATGCAGAGGGCAAGTGGCCACCTGGGGAACAAAAGGAGAGAGTGAAGAGCAGCAGGTGAAGGTTCTAGGTTAGGGCACCGTGGCACAGCTGACAGACACTTCACCTCATGCCAACCCATCCTAGGTTAAGCCCGATGCCTGTGGGGCTGCATGTAACAGGAGGAGGGCTTCTGGTTTGCTCAAAGGGCACGTACTGGCCTTAGCATCTCTGCTAGTTAAAGGCAGGCACAGAATTATGTTAGGATTAAAAGGTTGGCAGAACCCGGAGTTAGCACTTGTGTGCCTGAGCCTTATCTCCTCAGCTGGGCGCAGAACTTGCTGGGGTGAGGGCTGTCTCAGGTACACATGAAATGGCTAGGTGGACATGGGAATGGAGAGAATCCTATCCCCATTTCAAGGTCTTGAAAGATCCAGGGCTATGAGGTAGACCAGATCTGCCCACCATGTAGCCTCTCCTCTCAAGTTTTCTCCTGGACTGCAGAGTCTTCCTCCCCTAACATCCTGCCATTCTTTCAGCAAGATCAGAGCTGGCTTTCAGGAAGGCCAGGCCCTAGCAGGGCTGGATGCTGGCCAGTGAAATGTGAAGGTCTGCCTAGGACTACCTTGCTTTGGTTATACTCCTGCTAGGCTCATTCTTCTTACTGCCCCTGCTAAGCCCCCTGGTTCCTAGCTGTTCCCAAGCATACCTGAATCGTGAAGCCTGGGGCCCAGTGAGTCACCCGAGAGTGCATTAGTTTCTTATTGCTGCTGTAACAAGTCATCACGGACTCAGTGATTCAAAATAACACACATTTATTATCTTACAATTCTGAAGGCCAAAGTCCAAAATCAGTCTCACAGGCTAGAAGATTATAGGTGGGCTTCCCTTTGGGGGCCCAAGGGAGGTCATTTCCTTTCCTTTTCTAGTTCCTGTGCTACTTCTCAAAGTCACTTACTCATCTTGAAGGCCAGCACCGTTTCTTCTCTGCTTCCTACCAACCCTGAGCCTCACGCCTCAGTGTTCAAAAGACCCTTGTCATTTGGCTGAGCACACCCAGATAACCCTGGATAATCATATCTGCATGGTCCCTTTGCCATATAAGGTATCAGGTTTACATTGTCATCAGGATATGGGCCAGAGGTCACAGGGCTTGTGGGTGGGCTCTAGAGGTCCCTGTACCCACTCCCTGCTCAGAGAAACTGGGGCAGGTACAGGGACAAGAGGGGGTGATAGACTTAGTTTTGAAGGTTCCCTCTAAGTGACATCAGGAGAAGTCAGAGTGCCTGAGTCAAGCTGGACCTGAGGGTAGAGAGCTAGTTCTGGAAACCACACGGGGAGGTGGGGATGGAGGCAGGACAAGGACCTAGGACAAGGGATCCTGCCCACTCTGCCCAGCAATACTCTAGACCCTTGGAATCCATGGCCTTGTTCCTACAGAAAGGACAGTCCCCTGGGTCACATTTTGCTATAAACATCAGGTCACCTGACTTTTAGGCTTGTCTTAACTCTTTTGTGCTTCTATTTATCAGTCTATTCTCTTTATTTTTCATTTTCATAAAACAATATTATTCATACAGATCATTCTTTTGGGGTATAAAGCTTTAGAAACATTAAACATCAAAAGCCAAGGTAACAAACCCCAGTGGACTTTTTCCCAACCCCAGATTCCTCCTGTGCAGCTGCTCCAAGGGTGCCCACCCCAGGCACCAAGCTTGGAGTCCCATACCCCAACCCCAGAGCTTCTCAGACCCTGGCAACCATCCGGGACCAGACTTTCCAAACTTGACCTGACCAGAACCCATTTGGAGGAAGCCACCTCTTCAAGGCAGCAGAATACCAGTGTTCACAGGTCAGGGCTTGTCTCTCTGACATCTCCTTGCACACCCTTGTACACCAGCTCCCTCTTTCTCTGAACGGAATGCTTGGTGAGAATTTCCTCACCTCCTGCTATTTGCAAGCCCTGCTCTTAGCCTCCAGAAGGGTCAGTGTACTGCCTGCCCTGCTTAGCCTGGGATCCTGGCCCACAGGACGACCGACTATAATAGCCACAGGATTAACATAGCAGGCATTGTCTTTCCCTGACTATAGGGTGGGTATTATGTGTTCATCAGCAGACCTAAAAATACTCAGTCAACAGGTGCAGCCCTATGGCCCTGGCCTTTTGGGGTCAGTCAGCCTCTGGTTGATATGAAGATTAAGTGGGGAATGGTTAGTCTCCCTAAATTCCTGGGATGAGGTGTGGAGTGCCATTTGGAATGTGGGAAAGCTAGACTCCCTGAAGCCCACCTGAAGGTGAGTGTGGAATGTCTATAGATCTCAGGCAGCCCTGCTGGCACTGTGGCTCAGACTGGGCCTCAGAAACATTCCCTGGAGCTCCCAGTACTAATCCTCCTATTTTATTGTACCAGAGCTGCAAACAATTTTTTTTCAGTTTTTCGAGGTAGGGTCTCATTCTAGTCCAGGCTGACCTGGAATTCACTATGTAGTCTCAGGGTGGCCTTGAACTCATGACGATTCTCCTACCTCTGCCTCCCGAGTGCTGAGATTAAAGGCATGCGCCACCAGGCCCGGCTTAACAATTCTTTTTTAAAACATAATTTTATTTATTTGCAAGGAGAGAGAGTGAGAATGCTCATGCCAGGGCCTCTTGTCACAGCAAATGAACTCCAGACACATGCATCACTTTGCACATCTGGTTCTATTTGGGAATCAAATCCAGACCTTCAGGCTTTGCAAACAAATTCCTTCAACCACTGAGCCATCTCTCTAGCACAATAATTCTTGAAAGTTGTGTCAGCAACCCTCTGAAGTTCTCGGAGCCAGGGCTGGATTTCCACATGTCAAGATGAGAAGGGTTAACCTGATAGCTCCCTCCCCCAGTCCTCGATGGAGGTGCCTCTGGGCCTCAAAATGTCTCCTGTTGTCCTTCATCCCTCTTTTTGGTCCCTTCTCTGCTAGGCACCACATCTGGTCTGGCCTGTCAATCTCTGTTTTTCCCCAGATGGGTGTTGGTTTCATGCAGTTGGCAGCTCTGTGTGCATAGGATTTATGTGGGCTCCCGAGGCATACTTACCCATCTGTAAGCCTGTGTGCCTGTCATGTGCACCGCAGTGGGCATCTGCCCTGTGAGGTGTGTTTGGTGGGAGGGCATGAGGAGGAGGAGCAGCTGGAGGGGCAGGGGCTGTTCTATTTTTACTGGCCAGTTGCCGGAGGCCACAGATTTCATAGCCTGCCCTCAGCTCTGTCTCCCACAGTCTGCAGTGAGGCTCAGGCCAGCCTAACTCCAAGGACAGAACCAGGTAGGTGACTATAGCCTGGAACTCGATACATGGGCAAGGCCAGGTAGAGAAGCTGGGCTTTTGTTTAAGGAGGAAGCAAGGTCTGGAAGATGGAAATAATTTTTGCCTGTATAAGTAGGTTTGTTGGTCAAACATTCTCCAAATACAACCCATGTCTCTTATAAGATGGCTGTGGGAGGTGAAACCTTTCTCTGAAGGCCTGGAGCCAGGAACAAAATTGTCCAGTAGGTTCCTTAAGAGTCCAAGGCAGAACCTAGAGGATTATGTTCTCATGAGGGACTGCAGCCAGTGTCAGGAAGGCAAAGCACTTGGTGGGAGTGGATGGCACTGGGGGTCTGAGGACCAAGGCACAGGGCCTGCATTGGGGGAGCAATGCCTGTAGAGAAAGAGTGTGGTGGGACTCTCTGGAGCTTGAGAGACTGGACCAGAGCCCTCCCCAACAAGGAAACCATCTTGTTTCTCTGTCTTTTGTCTTTGAGGGGTGGTGTTAGCTATCTTTGCCTGACCCATCTATATAATAGGACATGAGAAGACAAGGACAGACGGCCAACTTTACCACTCCTAGCTCTGAGTTGCAGAAGAGGTTGGGGGTTTCCTTGTCAGAGAGGCAGATGGTGACAGCCTCAGAGTTGGGGGCACAAGAGCCTGTGATCATGTAAGCTAGGGAGATATCCACACTGTGATATGGGGAGTGGGGGTGGTCTCCGAGGTCGAAGCAGGCAGTACCTGCCCCAGGTCTGGGAGTCACAGTCCCAAGGTAGTACTGACATGGCTTCTCTGTTTGGAGCTTAAAGTGGTATATGGCAGCCAGTCCAGGAGGATGGGGATGCCCTTGAATTGGGATCCAAGGTCATGTGTGAGGAGCAAGGGTAGTCCAAGACTACCTAGATATTTCAGTTCCTTTTCCTGCCTCTTACATAAGTTCATTCACACACTTCCATGGACATCCTTAGCTCCTGGTCTAGTGGACAGACTTCCATTTCCACCTGCTGGGTCTCAGGCTGGGAGGGCCAGCCTGGATGCCCCCTTTCCTCCAGCTGGTTTCTCTTTGTCTCCTTGCTCTCCACTGCAGTGCAGATGGAACCCAGCTCTGCGGCCTTGCCGTCACTCTTATCTACATCCTGACTTCTTATCAGGTCCCTGCCTGTCTTCCACAAGGCCTGTCAAGGGTCCTGTCTGGTGGGTGTCAGAGCACAGGCTGGGGCCTCATTCCTGACATAGGACCCCTGGGCCTGGCATTTGTCAGTGGGGGGGAGGGTAGCTCTGGAACTTGGCAGGAGGCCCAGGCTGTCCCTGGCAGGTGGACCCCACACTGGCATGGCGACAGGGTGACGGCTGTGGCCAAATGTTCTCCAAGACAAAGCACATCTCAGGAAGACAGATGCTGGACCTGTTAGGCTGAGGCTGGCAATTCCAGAGGTCAGACGGCTGTGGGTCTTTGTCAACTAGCATTTCTTTTTGGACTTCCTCATGACTTGGGAAGAGCAGAGCCCTTAGAAACAACAGCTGACTATAAAAATCTAATTTAGCCAGGCATTTTGGGAATGCACGGATGGTCTCTACACCTCTCCTTCTATGCCCTAAAGGGACAGCTGAGACTGTGGGGTCACTCCTCCCCCCAGCCTCACTCTCCCCATGGCAGAGGCTGACATAGAGGTCAAGGTAGAGGGAATCCTGACGGGGGAATTTGTGAGAAGAGAGTCAAACCTGGTCACTCAGGAGGAGTTTGCATGGGCATAGGAAAGGGTAGCTCTGCTATGATATTTGTGGTATGCACCTTATAAGTGTCCTTAAGACTCTATACCAAAACACGTCCTTCTAAGTGTCCTTAAGATTCTACACCAAAACACGTTCTTCCTTCCTTTCTTCCTTCCTTTCTTCTTTCTTCCCCCTTCCCTCTCTTTCTCCTTTCTTTCTTTTCTTATTTCCAAGGAGAGAGAGAGAGAGAGAGAGAGAGAGAGAGAGAGAGGAAGAATGGGTGCACCAGGGCTTCTAGCCACTGTAAATGAACTCCAGATGCATGTACTACTTTATACATCTGGCTTTACATGGTTAGTAGGAAATTGAACCCAGCTCATTAGGCTTTGCAGGCAAGTATCTTAACCGCTGAGTCATCTCTCCAGCCTGTCAAAACAGGTTCTTGAACCAAGTCCAAACATGGATCCTGAGCTCCATCCCATCCCCTCCATATGTATTGCTCTGCTTACCCATCACTTTATCACTGGGCTTGGGCCTCTTGTCTCACCCTGCACACCCATCCCTGCCCTGACTTCCCCTTCCTCCTGAGCTTTGGCACAATACCTCCTTCTACCTCCCCTGAGATGCTCTATTTCAGGGCCTAGGAAAGAGAGAGAGAGTCAGATCTGCAGCCTTCAGGACCCCTCCTTGACCTGGGCCCAGAGCTGCCCCCCTCCCATAGCTCTGTCCTTACAGGTGACACAAGTCTCCTAGGCCAACACATTTAACCAGTGCCATTCTGCCCTAGTGATTGGACTTATTTTGCTTCCAAGTAAGATCTGATTTGAAACAGTCAGTGGCAAACCATTACTTAACCCCTGATTTTGCAGAGAAAAATTGGCCCAAAGAGGGTGAGGGCAGACTAGATATGAACCTGCCACCTGGCTTACCCTCCTCTGCCCAGAGCTTCCTACTGGCCTACCTGAGCTACCAGGCACCACTGAATGGTGCTGCTGGATTTGGCAGTGCGTTGGCTTCCCCTCTCTGCTCTGTTCATCTCCCCCTTGAGTCCTTATCCACAGGTAAAGTCCAAATTCAGCCTGTTCTTAAAGGTCCTCCTGAGCCGGCCCCACCCTCACTTTCCAGCCATGTTCCTGTGGATTTCATTCTCCTCCTCACTGAGGTCAGCAGGCTTTTTCTGGAAAGGTCCATATGTAAATAGTTTGGGCTTGTGCAGGTCACAGGAGAACTTGTCTATGCATACTTCATTTTGCTACTGTTGCTGTCAGCTTTCTAGTTGCTGCGGGGAAAGAACCCAAGCAAAAGCAGCTTGTGGAGGAATGGGTTTATTAGGCTTACAGACTCGAGGGGAGACACCATCCTGGCAGGGAAAACGATGGCATGAGCAGAGGGGTGGACATCACCTCTGCCACAACACTGGAAATAGCGGCAGTGCCAAACACTGGCAAGGGGAAGCTGGCTTATAACCCCCATAAGCCTGCCCCTAACAACACAGCTCTAGAGAGGTTTTAATTCCTGACCTGCCATCAGCTGAGCATTGATCACTGAGAACACATTCATTTGTTTGTGGGGGACACCTGGATCAACCATGACAGCTACCTTTTCAGCAAAATCGCTGGAGTGTCTTGTTGGAATCTGTCATGTTGACTTCTTTCTGTCTGACCTCCAACACCCTGCTGAGGAGGTTACAGCTTCTCCCATTAATGACCCCTCCATGCCTTCTAGGTGCCGCCTGCTGTTGCCATGCCGGAAATGTAAGTCACCTCACCCCCACGAAGGGCTTCCCAGAGGCAAGTCCCTTCACCTAAGATTTCAGCCCCAGAGTTGAAGACAATCAGTCTACCCCTCCCCCAAGCTACTTCCAGAAGACCAGATTCTAAGACAGGGAGCGGCTTTAGTGTCTGGGCCAGCAGTGGTTCCTCAGGGTGGCCAAAGTCCTTCTAGCCTTTGAGCAGAACTCATTTGCCCTGGACGACCTTTTTGGCATGTGCTTCAGAGCTGGCCTGTGGTTACAATACCTCCCTCCACCCCCCCTGGGATGTTCCATGTCAGGGCCCAGGAAAGAGAGAGACTCAGGTCTGCACTGACCTAACTAATTCCACGTACCAGGCCATGACTTCACGCAGGCTTGGCATATGAACAAGGCTTCAGGAATTCACCCAGAGGCCCAGGGATAGAAGCTTTCATATTACTGCAGACCTCTGTCAAGACTTGCCTGGCCTCCCAGCAATCCCCACAACTTCCAATGACCAGGATCTCCCAATAGGAATGGCCAGTAGCCCAATAGGCAATTGGGTTTTAATTTTCATCTGCTGAAACCTTGAACTTGGTCCCCCCAGCCTGATAGCTGATTGCTTCCTGGCATGCTCTGGGCCCTTGTCTCCTTTTCCCCTAAGTGGGCCCCCACAGTGCTGTTACTGCCCCTGTCAGGGACTTGGTTGCCACTCACTGTCTTCTGCTCTTTCCTGGTCCTTCCTGTGATGGATGCCTAAAGCGAGGTGAGTGATATTTGGGGTGTCTCTGTGCTGGTTAGCTCTTCAGACTGGTGAAGACAGGGTGGGCACGAGAAAAAGTCAGAGCTTGGGTCAAGGCCAAGACGGAGGTTGGGTGCCAGTGGCTGAGAAAGTTGACAAGAGAAGAGAAACCATGGGAGAATATCCAGGGATCCCAGGATCCAGGGAGCTTGCTGGCACATGTTCCTGTGGCTGGGACTGCGTGCAGCGGGTCTAGGTGTGACTTTGTACCCTTCCTGAATGCATGTTCTCCCTCCGCCACTCTGAAAGCTCATTGGTCCCATGGGGCTCTATACTGTCCTTTGCAGAGCTGAGCTGTGCTAAGCCACATTTGAAGAGTAAGGGATACGTCAACATTGAAGGAGGGGTGAAGATCTGTCTCTAGGTTTTCCTCAGGCCTTTGGTCATTCCAATTCTGGATACTCTACAATCCAGATTTCTTCAGGCTGCTGAGAACACAGCCTATGCTTATCCCAGGAATGGGGTCTTCAGGGAAAGGCTGTGTACTCATTCAGGGATGGAATGGTGAGAGATTAGCAGCTCTGATGGGGGAACAGAGATTCTCAGTGAGAGCTGAATCTACTATTTTTTAATAGCTGTAAGAATTTCTAAGATGTGCTAAGGGTCCTATTAAGGTGAGTCCCCACTGACTGCAGCCAGATGAAGAGAGTGCAAGTTCAGTGAGTGGTAGGACTACAAGACTTCAGACGGTCATTTCCCAGCATCAGAAGGTTATTCCCACAGTAGGTGAACCAGGGGCTATAATGGCTACATCAATGGGTCGTTTCTCTCAAAGTTGCACCTTCCTGAAGGGTAGCAAAATGTAGGCTTTCAGAGAGGACCAGAGATGCCACTATGAACAGTCAGATCTCCCAGAACCACTCATGCAAAGCTGGATTGTGGGGCTGGGGAGATGGCTCAGTTGATGAGGGCTTACTGCACAAACATGAGAAATAGAGGTCATATGCCCAGCACTCATGTAACAGCTGAGTATGGAGGCACATGCCTGCAGTCCCAGCCCTGGGGAAGCAGAGACAGAGCATCCCTGGGACTTACTAGTTAGTCTCTAGCCAAATTGGTGAGCTCCAGGTTCCAGTGAGAGAGTCTGTCTCCAAAAAATAAGGTGGACTGTGATTGAGGAAGATCTGATGTTGACCTCTGGCCTCTGTATGAACACACTCACCACATGTCCCCACACATGCATACACATATGCACATATACCACACGCATCCACATGCAATGAAGAAAAAGGCAAACATTTCTGCTTGGCACACTATAGAGTTGCTCCATCCCAGGTATAGCAAAAGTAGGCAGGGTGCTCACTGAATTATAGATATAATCCCAATGTATCCCAGGATGGTCTTGAATTTGTGATCCTCCTGTTTCTGCCTCTACCATGTTAGTCACAAGTGTGAGCCACCATGCCTGGGCTGGGACTTATTGAGATCTATTAGAACATAACTGGTCACTCACTCTGGCAAGAAAGCAGTACTTTTATATGTTAGAGAGGTTTGCATGTATGATGCATCATTTGAAACTGTTTGGATTTACACATAGACTTATTGGGCAATTCATATCATATGTCTCTGGCAGGAGTGAGTGGTGACATATTGCTGCACGACCACTCACTTTTAGGTACATCCATTTTAGGCTTTTACACATGTGTCCTCTCATTTGGTCTGTAATGACTGTGTGAACTAAATAAGATTATCAGCATGCTTATTCACATTGGAGGAGGTGCCTGGAGAGGTCCCATGGGACAGTCTCTTATGGGATTCTACCAGGATGTGAAGGAAGGGCATTAGCCCCTAGGTTAAGGTAACTACTGCAGAATTCTCTGAACTTGAGGGATTCAATCCCAAAGATGAGCTTTGAAGAGACCTAAGGTGAGCAGAGGTTTCTGGGTAATTGTGGTGAACCCCAGTTGATACTGTGCTGGTCTGGACCAGAATTCCAGTTTTATAGCCTCTCCCTCACCCCATCTTTACTCTCTTATCACTCACAGAGGAAATCCAAGATCACTGCTTCCCGCAAGCTCATGCTGAAGGTGAGGCTGGCACTGCCCTGGGGACATTCTGTGGGAGGCCCAGAGGGACAGCCATGCAATTGACAGGGTGCAGGGAGGAAAGGAGGGAAAGGAAGAGAGCCGGCGAGAATGAGGAGAGCAGAGGAAGCGTGGCTAATGCTGGAGCTGGTGGCAGGTGACAGTCAATGGTCAGGGGCTGGGAGTCAGGACTGTACCTGCCTGGACACCTTACAAGCGGTGGGAGCCATCCTCAGGGTGAGATTTCTCTTGGAGACAGAGGAAGGGCCTTGCTTCCTTTCTGGAGCTCTGAGGGCAGAAGACTGTGAGGGGAAAACCAAAAATGCGTGGGTGGCCATTCAGCATGTCCTCACACATGTCCTGCAGTGGCCACTGCACACACTGCCATGTGAGTGATGGTCTTGGACCTGGCCCATCCTCTCATTTGCTGATGCGGGGTGAAGAACTGAGTCCAGCCCTGGCTCAGTGGCTTTGTCCTGTCTAGAGCCTGATGCTGGCCAAGGCAAAGGAGTGCTGGGAGCAGGAGCACGAAGAGCGTGAGGCTGAGAAGGTGCGCTACCTGGCTGAGCGCATCCCCAGGCTGCAGACTCGTGGATTGTCCCTCAGTGCCCTGCAGGTGAGCTTGGCAGGCTGGGCTGGGTGCTCCATGTGGGTGGGGGTGGGGGGCTGCTGCAGCTGGGCTGAGTGCTTTATGTGGGTGGGGGCTGCAGGGGCCTGGACTAACTCTTTTACTTACGAGTCACTCTTTTCTTGCCAGTCTCCTTTAATCTTTGCAGTTGCCCTTGAGTGTCGATATTAGACCCCATTTATAGGTGGGGGAGGAGAGGCAAGAAGGAACCAGGGAACTGGCTTCGTCTCAGCCAGAAGGATGGCATGAAGTGGGCAGGTGGATGAGACTTGAGAAGGCCCATTCCTCAATGGCCTGCTTCTCTTCCCCTGGAGATAGGTCTTTCATGTTTTTAAACCATTGTTTTAACACCAGCAAAGAAAAAGAGGTGGGAAGGTTGCATATCCAAATATCACCCAAGGCAGTGGAAAGCGCTATTTTTATTTTATTATTTTTGCTTAGTGCAGTTTTCAAAATTTCTACAATTACCTTATATTACTTTTATGATATGAAAAGTATTTTTTTAAGCAAATAAGCATGAGCTGGGTATAACCCAAACTCTCAGGAGGCAAAGGTTAGTTTGACCTAGCCTGGGCTACATAGTGACGCCCTGTTTTAAAAAAATAAAAAGGAAGGAAGACAAGAAAAGAAGCATGCTCTGTACAGGAAGAGCTCATCCTGAACTGTCACCCTCCAAGTGAGCCTCCAGCAGCTCCCTGGGGACTTCCGCCCTGACAAAGGGGCCGGGCGGAGGGCCCAGGGTACTGGGGTGTAGAGGCAGAAAAAGGAGGCTGGTGCTGGTGGCTGTCTCTCTCATGCCATCCACGTGCTCCCCCAGGACCTGTGCAGGGAGCTGCACGCCAAGGTGGAGGTGGTGGATGAGGAGCGATATGACATTGAAGCCAAATGCCTCCATAACACCAGGGAGGTGAGCTCTGGGGTCGGGAGGAGGAGGCTGGGCTGGGTGGGAACAGCAGGTGAGCTCTGGGTGGGGTGAGGTGGCCACTCATGTGGACCCTCTCCTTCTATGGTACCTGGGGGGGGGTGGTCACCCAGCAGGAAGCACCCTGGCCTGATGCTGGCCAAGGAGAGCTCCACATAAAAAGAACAAACTTCCTTTCCACCTGCCATGTGAGCTCTTCATTCACCCACACATGTCGTCAGATGCCTGCTAATGACATCTTACCTCTGGGAAGGGCTTTCATATGCCTTTGTCCTTTGATCCTCCCTATGCGCCCGTGGGTGATGTGAGGGCTATTATCTGCACCTTACAGACAGGACACTGAGGGTCAGAGAGGCTAAGGACTAGGCCCAGGCCACACGGTGGGTTCTGCGCTCATGCAGGTCTCTGCCTCCCACTCCAGCTGTGCTCAGCGCTCTTTAGCATGGGGTGTTTGAGGTTGTTCCCACTACTTCTCAGGCCTGATGTGGTGCCCCTGGGGAGAATGGGGAGCGCTCACAGCTGGGAGGCTGATTCTGAGCATCTGTCCAAGCAGTGGGAAGGCACTTCCCTCCTCCCCACCTTTGCTTGCTGCCATGTAATCTACGGGGTCACCAAGCACCCAAGATCGTCCTTCAGAGATCACAGCCTTGGAACTAATTCATTCAGAGATGTAGAACCTGGAGCTTTTCTACTGCTGGATGGAGGCTGGGCTGTTATGAAGGCTCCCTAGGCAAGGCCTGGAAGGGCATGAATGAGGCTATGGAAATGCAGGCTTCATGCCCTCTCTTTGATTCAAGGCTTGGGAATGGGGGGGGGGGTGATTAGTGGGCTTGATCTGTGCAACTGTTCATTCACATGTGGTGGTTATTTAGAAAGGAAACGGGTGGTTCTAAAAGGCCCCCAGGTTCTGGCCTTGAGCCTGTGGCTCTTGCTGGAAGCCTACAGTTGATCTTGAGAAGGAAGCCCCACATCTAGCTCTCCCTTCATGGAGTTGGGCTCCTTCTTGCCTGTAGATTAAGGACTTGAAGCTGAAGGTTCTGGATCTCCGTGGGAAGTTCAAGCGCCCTCCCCTGCGTCGGGTCCGTGTCTCTGCTGATGCCATGCTCCGTGCCCTTCTGGGCTCCAAGCACAAGGTCTCCATGGACCTGCGGGCCAACCTCAAGTCAGTGAAGAAGGAAGACACGGAGAAGGTGAGGGCCCCTCTCCTCAGACCCTCCCTTCTCCTGCTCACTAGCTTTCACCTGTCACCTTTCACACAGCCTTAGGCAGCCTCAGCAGCTCCAGTCAGTCTGAGTCAGAACATTCTAGAACCCTATAGAAGGCTAATGCCAGAAGAAGGCAGGGTGAGGATTAAAGAAAAATCCTACTTTTCTGTGTCAACAGAATGTAGAGATTTGGGAGCCACCACTGGCCCTGTCACCACAGGAGAAAAGAGACAGAACCTAATCTTAGTTACAGGGACACACCAATCAGAGAACTTGAGTTCAGTCACTGGCTCAGCAATGAATGACTTCAAGTTTGCTGATCTCATAGTGTTTGCACCCAGAACTGACGAGCCCGATGTGGAACAAGAGTGAGAGGAACAGTCCCTGGCCCAGGAAGCTTCATAGAGAGAAGGAAGGGGCCCAGTACTATGGTGGTGAAATGGAAAACAAGCCAAATGAGTGAGGGAAGGCTTCTTGGGTGAGGTCATTTGGAGGTGCAAAGTGGCAGACAGGAGGGAATCATGGGCCTGGAGGCGAAATTGGCCTGGGGTGCACTGGGGTGAAACGAGCCCTTTCACCCCATCATAGTCTCCCAGAACCTTCCGTCTCATAGCTTCTTTCTTCCCATGGAGCCTCAACTTGAGCCGTCCCCTCTGTCTGGCTGAGTCCTCACATATTCCTTGCTGGGTGGGGTTGTTAGGACTTCCTGTTGCTCTGAGGAGACCGATTTTGTCACGCAGCTTCTCTTGAGCTTGGTGGCTGTAGCTGACCCTCCAGCCTGGTGAGTCCCTGATGTGTATGTTGCCTGCCCATAGGAGCGGCCTGTGGAGGTTGGTGATTGGAGGAAGAATGTGGAGGCCATGTCTGGCATGGAAGGCCGAAAGAAGATGTTTGATGCAGCCAAGTCTCCGACCTCCCAGTAGAGGTGCCTCAAGATGGACTCCCTTCTGCTCTGGGGCCTCAGAGTCTGCAGGGCATCTAGGGACTCGGAATCAGGGCTGGGAGGTTGCACCCCATGTGCAAGAGAAGAGCTCTGGGAAGTCAGGTCTCCTGGCTCAGGTCTGCTGCTGTGTCCTCAGACATATGTGCTTTGGGTCCTTTTTGTTCCTTTATGAATTAGGACTTGTATCAGACCAGTGGTCCTGGGACCAGCAGTATCCACATCTCCTGGGGTACAAATAATCAGCACCACCCCAGGATACATTGAACTGGAAGGGGATCCCTAGGTGATCCCAAGGACAATGTCACCTAGATTCTAAGGTCTTTAACATGCCTCCTGGTGATATCCTTTACTGGTATACCCTGCAAAGTACTGAGCACTCCTGGTCACTGCTCCCAGAGAGGCTCCATTCAGAGATGATGAGAGCCCCTGCCCTCCAGAGAAGTAGCTGGCAGAATGGACAGAGCAATGCCATTAGGGCTCACAAGCCCACTGCTGAGCGTGCAGAGGAGGTGCCCTAGGCAGGCCTGGCAGTATCATGGCACAGAGGCTCTCTCAGCAGTGACAGGCCAGGGCTCATGAGTGAAGTCTCCTTGGCTGTGCGTTGGACGTTCTGAGCGTACAAAGAACAGCTATGGGGGAGACCTACTCACGGAAGATGGCAAGGCCAGGCTAGAGCCTAGGAGCTTGGGAAGGCGAAGGAGCTTCAGCTCTGTGTATAGCAGGCTTTGCAGGAGCCCCACGGGCAGTGACTCAGCCAAGGGGCTGCGAGGGGGAGCCTCAGGCACAGCACTCATGTCACCAGGAGCTTATGGCTTTTCCTTTGTCCCTATAGGCAGCCTTGCTACGTGACACTCTGGGCTCCTATCTCTGCCCAGATTTGGAGCATCCCCTGTGTCCTCCTTCCCTCCCTCCTACGTGCCCTCCTCTGGAGCCTGGATGAAACAGCACACAAGGAGAAAAGGGAGCCTCAGAAACTTCACCCTAGCCGAGTGGGTCTCCAGCTGCCGTGAAGCACCCCAGGGTTGCCCAACCACCCTGAAGGATCACCAACTGAGCTGGGGCTAGGAGAGCACTTTCCTTGCAGCCCTGGGCTGCTTCCCTCCACTGCTGTTGCAATGGGTTGTGTTCACAGGCATCATGGCTCTCCATTAAAATCCCAATTTCCTGGTCATTTTTGTAGCTGTTGTTTGTGTTGAAAAAAGGGAAGACAGGTGTCTGGAAAGAGGGCTTTGGAGGCATCCACTGAGGAGCTCAGGATCAGAATGGAGGACTAAGGCGTGGTGGCTACTTGTCCAGTCCTGGTGACATCACACTCACATTCTCATCATCCAGGATTCTTAGCTCACTGAAGTCTTGACCTCTGAGAACACCTAAGCCCCACCCCAGACTCCAGCCATCAGAGAGGCATCTCCATTCTGTAGTATATGCCGCCTGATTTTCTCTGCCTCCAGAAACCTGGATCATCTGGTGCCTGCAGATGGACGGATTGTTGTGGGCTAAGAAGTCCTGGTGCTTTCTACTTCTCCTGGGTCCTGGCCCAGGACCTGAGTTGCTTTGGACCCTGGCTTCCACAGGAGGGACACCATGCAGTTCAAATTCTAACCACCAGGTGGCTTCACTTATCTCTGGCCTTTGCTTTTTCCTAAAAATGTCTTCCTTTCACACTGAAGACCCAGACAACCTCATGAGCATGGGCCCTTTGCCCCTTCCCAGAGTGCTGCAGGCTTGGGTGTTTTGGGTTCCTACCTTCATTCTTGGTCAAATCCCCCAGCATCATTTCTTTCTCCAAGGTGGGGTAGCTAATGGTCTGTCCTCTGGGTCTGGGCTTTTCTTCATCTCACTAACATTTAGATCTGAGGTGTAATAGGGGGACCGGTGGCAGTCCTCCACCCCATCCACATAGTGAGGAAGGTGGCTTATAGGGAGCAGAGGGCAAAGTTCAGGGCCAGAGTGACCGGTTCTTGACTTTCTAGAGCTGTGTCATGGCAACTCCTAAACTAAGCTCTGGAGGAAGTGGCTGATCCTCAGAACTGATCCCTACAGAGGCTGAGCTGTCTGAGCAGTTTCCTTCCCCCCACCTCCGCTGACACCCGTGCTACCCTCTGATCCCCAGCACTATCTATCTGCCATGAATGCCAGAGGCTGGTACAAAGTGCAGTGCTGCTACCTCGTGGGGCACCGTGTGGGGTCGGCCTCTCAGCCAGCAGCAGTGGGGACCAGCAACACCCATGCATGCTTCTAATGTTCTTAACTCACAAATTGAGATGGAAGCTCTCGGCTCAGAACTCTTGCTAAACAAGTCAGTAGGCAGAGAGGCAGGCATGTACAAAGAGTACACCTTCCACCAGGCCCCCAGGGACAGACACACCCAGTCACACACATACACGGAGCTGGGGAACCTGACAGGGCTGGTCCATGCCACGGAGCATAGGGCGAGGCTTCGTGCCCAGGCAGCCACAGAAATCTACCCTTCCCTGCCTCACTGGGCCCCTCCCAGCTGGCCTGGCTCCAAAACATGTCTTGTGTTTTGCCTCTTCCCAGCCCTTTGATAGAACCTGGTCTCAAGTTCCAGAGCCAAATCTCAGTCTGTCAGTCGACTATTAACCTGAGGCCCTGGAAGATTGGGGTGTCCACCCTGCCCTACAGAGGCAGGAGACCAGCCCTGAGCCTGACCCAAAGCAAACATGGGGTTCTTAGAGCCACTAGGAGGAGGGATGGGTTCCAACACACCCAGCCCCGTTGCCTTCTGGGAAAGAGCAGAGGGCCCATTCGCAGGACTCCTGGAGGTCACTGGGCTCCTCTTTCTGTTTGCTGTGTTCTATCTATCTCCTTGAGGATAGACAAGAGCACAGCTAGGTACCCATACTTCCTTCCAGAGAAGACAGAGCCTGCATGGATGAGAGGAAGGTGGGCTTTGTCACAGGGCACCTGGGGCAGGCGGGCCCTGTGACAGGCTCTCTAGTTGTGGGCATAAGCAGGGTCTGGAGAGTCCCGATTCTCTCCCTATGGAGGCCCACCTGGCTTGGCCTGGCTATAAGCAAGCAGGGCCGGGGCCCGGGGCCCCCACTGATTGGCAACTTATACCATGGCAGGTAACCATGTGCCAGACCCTGCCTTAGGCACTGAGTCATTTAACCTTCACACCAACCCCATTAGAAAGTGCTGTCACCATCCCCATACTACAGAGGGAGAACTGAGGCAAAGAGATGCTAATGACCCCCCACAGTGGGGAGGAGGGGAGGCTGGGACTTACCTCAGTGTCCACTGTCATTCACCATGTCAAGGCACTATTTCCAGTAACAACAATGACAAAACGTACCATGCCAAATGCTTTATGAGAATTTCATCACTATCCTCCAAATCCTCAGAGGTAGATCCCATTGTCTCCCATGTCCAGGGAGCCCTGGAGGGTTCAGGACATATTCTAAGATGCATGGTTTGACAGCTGTGGTCACTTGCCTTGGAGGTTGACCTTTTCTGGGATCAGATTTGCTTTAACAGAACCCAGTAAGCTTTCCAAGAGGGGCCCCACTGGATCAGGAACCCTCTATGTACTCTGGGAATTTCCACATTCTCACCACAGGGAATGACATTCAAGTGAAAGGCAAGTGATGCCCACAGGGGCAAAGGCGAGGTCATCCCTCAGCAGTTGGGCACAGGCTGATTGTGGAGGCACAGGGCTTTCTTAGGGGATGTCTTTTCAGAAACAACCCACAAAGGGTGTGTGGACACGCCTCTTTCCAGCTGGAAGTGTCTTGCATCAGGACAAACTGCCACATCTACCAACTCCTCCTGTTTTAGAGCCTTCAGAAGGCTAGTTGCTGCCACTCATTTCCCCATGATGTGTCCTCCACCTAGGGGACCCAGGGGTGAGCCCGGTGGGGTGTGTGTGGCCCCATTTAGCAATGGGGCGCTGGGAGAATGGCTGTGCTCAGACTTCTGGGGCTAAAGTGCCCTGTTGAAGGAGGGGCCAAGTTAAACATTAGCCAAAATGGCCCCCTGCAAAGTGAGTCACACTCCCCACAGGGCTCTGGGCTGGGCAGCCAGGGGGGCAGTTTTGTTCCAGGTGGGTGGCCAACCTGCTGAAGCCTGGAATAGTTTGCTGGGACCAGTGCAGACAGCACTTTCCTCTCCTGACCTGGGGGGGCTCTTTTTCCTCAAAACTTCCCAACTACTGACAGTCTGTGAGACCCCCACTGCAAGGAGGGGCAGGGGGCTCTCTACTTCCAGGACATACCCCTAAGCTGGCCCATGGGTCCCCGAGACCAAAGTGGAGTAGGGTGAGCCTTGGCCGCTCTGTCATTGACACAGACTACTGCTGACAACGCTTGGAGGCACAGCGAGGGAAAGAGACTTATTCAAAGTTACAGGCCTTACACGGAGCTAGGACACAGGTCTCCAGACTCCAAGTCTACTGGGAACACTGGATATGGACAAGTGCCGGTCTCCCAGAGGCCAAGGTCAGGGCCCTGAAGAGCCTAATCCTTCCCGACTTTAGTGCCAGCAAGTGGCATCACTCACCTGCTAGGCTAGCACAGGCTGGGCTAGCCTGGCCCTTTGCCCTGGGTTCAGGAGAGGTATACTCTCCCAGGTGTCTGGGCAGGTATTTCTACCTGGAGCCCCCAGGGAGGAGTGTACTCAGCACAGGGGGTGAACGGGGTTGTCACTAGAGCAAGCTGGCTGTCATTCATCACTGAGGTGTACACCATGTGGCCTGGGGCTAATGCTTCCCTGAGACTGTTCTCCCAACTGGCTCTGTGTGACTCTAGTCCTAACTGCTTTGCACCACACTGAGGAGTCCAAGACCACAGATGCTGTGAGGGCCCCACAAAGCTACAGGTGAAAAGGAAAGGGCCCTCCTTTGTTTGAAAGCATGACTGCTACCATTTTGTTATGCTAGTATTAAAATTGCCTTACGTATAGAGTGGTAATTATTTTCAAATGTTCTCATTTTCTTTGTAGAACAAGGTCTGGCTCTTGTGGCCTAGGCTGGTCTTGGATTCAAATCCTCCTGCTTCTGGTTCTCAAGTGCTGGGATTGCAGACACGAATGTTCTTAACTCACAAATTAAGATGGTGGCAAGACCATTTCAGTAATTGAAATTTTAAAGACATTATTCATTTGTGAAAACCAAAGCTGGGAGCTGGGCCTTGTGATGCAGCCTGTAACGGGGAGGCTGAAGCAAGAAGATAAATTCAAAGCTTGCCAGATCTGAACAAGAGTGAGTTCAAGGCTACCTTGGGCAACTTATTGAGACTGGTCCAAAGGAAAAGTAAAAAGAGGGCTGGGGATATAGCTCAGTGGTGGAGTACTCATTCAGCATGGGTTCAATCCCCAGTACCACAGAAAATGAAACAAAACATAACAATAAAATACAAAACTAGCTGATCAGGACCATGGACCTGGCCTCCTTGGGGCGTGCGCATGGTATCTTTTGATTCCTGTTGTTCTTCCTTCTTCCTCCAAAGGTCTGCAACCATAGCAGCTGCTCTGTGGGAATGCAGAATGGGGCCAGAAATGAAATGTCACAGCAGGATGTCCCAGCCAGCTGGGGGATCCCCCAGATTTCCACTCTAGCCTATCTGGAAGAGATGCCCTTTGGGTTTGGTGTTTGGGGGATTCCAGAGCTTGAGCATCTGTTCTGAGGTGTCTTAGGACCTCAAGGGAAGAAAAGGAGAGAAGTGACCTCTCTCCCAACTCTTTCTCTTACTCAGGAATTTCCCAGTCACCCTAGGCCCTGTCTCAGTGGATTCTCCCTGGAGGAAATGATGACTTTTGAAATTTATGTACAATTATTTAAAGAATCATAAGGTAAATAGCTATATACAGTTCATTCATTCATTCATTCTTCACTTACCTTACGGTGTTGTGGATTGAGCCCCTGGGCATGGCGGGCCAGCTCTCCATTACTGAGCTACACTCACCCTAGTTGGATGCCTTCCTATCCAGAAAGGTAAATAAACATGCTCTTCAATTTTGAGTTTATGGGCATCTTCCTTCTCTCACTTTGCTTCCCATGGTTTCAGTTACCATGGTCAACTATGGTCCAAAAATGCTAAATAAGAAAATTCCAGAAATAAAGACATTACTCTTCTGAGTAGCGCAGGATGAGAGTCCCTTGGTCAGCATGTACACAGTGTGTTCACTTCCCTCTCTTGGGTCACTTGGTCATCTCCATTACTAGCCAGCTGCACAGTATCACAGTGCTTGCCTTCCAGTAACCTTTCTGTTTGCATGGCGTGTGTGTGTGTGTGTGTGTGTGTGTGTGTGTGTGTGTGCACATGTGAGGGTATGTACCCATGTATGCATGTTGTTGGACAGAGAACAACTTCAAGTGTTTTTCCTCAGGTACTGCCCCCCCCCCTTTTTTGAGACAGGGTCTCTTATTGGCCTGGATTTCACCAATTAAGTTAGACTGACTGGCCAGTGAGCCTCAAGGATCCATCTGTCTCCATCTCTCCAAGAGCTGAGATTACAAGTGTGCACCACTATGCCTGGCATTTTACAGAGTTTGGGGATGAACTCAGATCCTCATAGTCCCTCTATTCTTAATCAGATCCCCAAAGGACTAAAGTAGTATAGCTGACAATTTTTAACAGTGTGGTTATTATTTCCTATTTTTTTCTGTATTCCTGAGACAGGGTCTCACTGTGTAGCTCAGTCTGGCCTTGAACTACTTTAGCCTTCTGATTACTGTGATTACTGCCATGGGCCACCACACCACATTTGTTCTATTTTACTAGTTTTTTTTTTTTTTGTCTCTGTGTATATTGGGGATTAAAGCTAGGCCCTTGCAAATGCTAAGTACATGCTTTAACACCCTTTATTATTAGTTACTGTTGATAATCTCTCTCTCTCTCTCTCTCTCTCTCTCTCTCTCTCTCTCTCTCTCTCTCTCTCTCTCTCTCTCTCTTTGAGGTAGGGTTTCACTCTAGCCCAGGCTGATCTGGAACTCACTCTGTAGTTCCAGGATGGACTTGAACTCACATGGATCCTCCTATCTCTGCCTGCTGAGTACTGAGATTAAAGGTATGTGCCACCATTCCCGGCTTGATAATTGGAGTCAGCTTTCTTGTTCTACAACAAAGAACACAACCCAAGGCAGTTGATGGGAGGAATGGATTTATTTTGGCTTATAGATTCAAGAGAAAGCTCCATGATGGCAGGGAAAATGATGGCTTGAGCAGAGGGTGGACATCACCTTCTAGCCAACATCAGGTGGACAACAGTAGCAGGAGAGTGTGCCAAACACTGGCAAGGGGAAGCTGGCTTGTAACACCCTAAGCCTGCCCCCAACAACACAACTACAACAAGGTTCCAATACCCAAACTGCCATCAGCTGGGGATCAAGCATTCAGAACACATTTATTTGTGGGGGACACCTGGATGAAACCATCATAATAATCTCTTATTATGCCTATCTTATGTGCAGGAAAAGATATCACACACAGGGTTGGGTACTATCTGTGGTTTCAGGCTGCCGTGAAGGCCCTTTGATTGTATCTCCTGAGGATTAAGGGGGAACCACTGTACAATTCCTTGGCTCTCCTTGGAACATTGTTATGTGCTTACAAATCCCTCATCAGCACCTTAAGTTTGCATCTGCTTATAAATGCTACATAGATGAATGCATTTTGCCTTTTCTCCTTCAACGTTGGGTTATAAATCCACCCTCTTGGTAATTGAAGTTCATCTATTTCACTGCCAAGCAATGATGAAATGGTGAAGGCACCATCCTTTATCCATTCCTCTTCCTGCTACTGGACATTTGGGTGATTTCAGGTTCCTGCTTCTCCAACAGGTGTGTTCTGAATATTTATGAGCCTCTCTTCTGATGCCCATGTCCAAGAGCTTTTCTACTTGGGAAGGCATTTACTGGTGGACAAGAATGACACCATTGCTAGATGTACTGCTTACACTCAACCTGTAGCTCTGAGAGCTGTGGGGGCTCTGTGGACCCAACCTTAGAGGACAGGGGTCCTGGATCCTGGATACCTAGAACCCCCTTTACCTCAGCTTCTCCCTGAGTTTCCTTCTCAAATCAAGTTGATATAATTCTCCACACTGTTAATGAGCACTCCTATCCCCTGAGAAGAGTAGAGGTGACATGAAGTAAGAAAGTTGTTTTCCTCTCAAGACATCCACAAGATTGTGGGAGAGCCAGGACATGGCCACGGGTACCGATCTCCCTGCTCCTGAAGAATCCCTCCTTCCTACGCTACCTCTGCTCCCGTGTGATATGGAAAACAGAATGCTAAACTGTCTCCTGAGCTCCCACATCAGCGTGCAATGATTATTGGACAGCTCCTTCAAGGACCTTTAAATCAAATGAGTAGAGGACCATGGCTGTCGGGTGCTGCTGACCATCATATAATGCACCCCCCAAACAAGAATTATGAGGCCAGAATGTCAATAATGCTGCAGCTGAGAAACCCTGCATGGTCTATGATCACCTTCTTCCCTGAGCTTCCTCCTCAGTGGCATCTGAGGTCACCCAGACCCTCATGCCATGGACAAGGGAGTTGCCAGCCATGCCCATCACCAGCCCTTTTGCTAACACTGCCTTCTCCTCTCCTATGGCTGCCTTTGCTCAAACTCCCTTTATTTATTCCTTGAATTATAAAAAAATAGACCTCTAAATATGTGTGTGCATGTGTCTTCATTTTTTGACTGGACATGTTTTGTGATCAGAATCTGAGTCCTGTTCTCTGTGTAATTGACTGTCAAAGCCAGTTGTTGATTGTAGTGGGTAGAATTATGTCCCCTAAAATATGTGCATTAATTCATAACTCCTGGTACCTGTGAATATGGATTTTAGTTGATCTTTGCAGGTGTGGTCACGTTAAAATGAAGCCATACTGATTGGGATCTAACATTCTTATTATAAGAAGGAAACTTGGACACAGACTGGGAGATGTACAAAATTGGAGTAATGTAACCAAAGCTAAGGACCATCAAGAATTGTGAGCACAGGGCTGGAGAGATTGCTCAGCAGTTAAGGTACTTGCCTGCAAAACCTAATGACCAGGGTTCAATTCCCTAGTACCCACGTAAAGTAAGGTGTCCAAGGTAGCACATGCACCTGGAGTTTGTTTATAGTGGCTAGAGGCCCTAGTGAGTCCATTCTCTATCTGTCTTTCACTGCTTATAAATAAATAAATAAATAAATAAATAAATAAATAAATAAATAAATAAATAAATGTGTTAAAAAAAAAGAATTGTAAGCACAATTAATGGTTGCTGGGGGAGTGGGCATTCCCCCCGAGTGGTAAGCTGCCTATGCTCTGGTAAATACCGACTCACCCATGCTCATGCAAGCAAGCTAATTAAACTCAGTGACTCCCCATCCCCCTCCCTCCTTCACAAAAGACTTCAAAGTAGAAGTGGATCTAATTATGGGATGAGGGAGAGGGTGGGGGACAAGAGAAGGTAATGAGAGGTGAATTTAATTAAAATACACTATATACATGTACCAACATTGTTACTAAATAAATTTAAAGGTAAAAATATAAATGGAAGTGTTGAGATTAACTTCTCCTTTTAAAAGTCTGCAATGATGACAAATTTGCTCGAGAAAAAAAAAACTTCTAATGAGCAAGTGAATTAATGCACTTGATGTTTAAGAATGAGGAAAAAAAAGTCAGCAACCACCAGAAGAAACCTGTGTGAAGTAAAGGATTCTTCCCTGGGCCTTCGGAGGAGCATGGCTCTCTTAATGCCTTGACCTCAGACTTGTAGCCCTCACCAGTACTGAGCCCCACACCTGTAATCCAGTGCATCATGGTAGGTAGAGGCAGGAGGACCACCATATCAAAGACAACCTGGGCTATAGAGCAAAGCAAAACAAAACAGGTCTGGGGAGCAACAGCCATTTTGTGGCACACTCCAGGCCCCCGGTGGCACTTTGTTAGAGCAAAGACACTGAGGTGGTACCACACACATGGCTGTCCTCCAGGAGAGGGAACACTAGGCATGCAGGGATTTCCTTTTCCTTCTTGTAGAGTTGTCTACATGCTCATCTTCCATGCTGGTCTGGATTTCTAGGTCCACAGTGAGGGGCTTTTAGACATATGACTGTCCCCTGGCTTCAAGGGGTGTATCTGACAGGGCCAGCCTTCAAATGACCAGGAGTGCCTTTCTTCTGATGTTTGAGATGACACCATTTACTGACCATGCCAAGAGCATCTCTTAGGCCCCCTAGGGAAACAGAAGGTTGTTGGGATGTGTCAGGCCCTGGGCCACATGAGACACCAGATTTGTTAATCCCTCTATCTCTGGAAAGAGCAAACAGGCAGACAGCCTATGGTCCCGCCTTGGCTTCTGCTCACAATTCTCTGGGGGCTTTGCCAGTCTTTACAGAGTTCATTCCTGTGTTAACAGCAGGGAACTCATTTGATTCTCATAACCTGGAAGGAAGCAGAACAAAAGGGTCATCGCTTCCCCTTCACGGAAAGGGAAATGTGTGTGTGTGTGTGTGTGTGTGTGTGTGTGTGTGTGTGTGTGTGTGTGTGTGTCCAGGCCTCTGCCCAGCATCTGTGGGCTAAGATCTCAAAGTTGGGGAGCACTGTAGAGAGCTTGGTCTGGGTCAGCACCTTAGGAGGCTGAGTCTAGCCAGCATGCTCCAGGGGAATGCCTAATCCTGTGAGCTGCGCCCCAAACTTCAGCTGCTGCTTGGTCCAGCGCTTCTGATCCCTCTGGGAAGATGAGTGCCACCCGGGCACCTCCCCTCGCTCAACTGGAGGCAGTTCTTGGGTAGAAAGCAGCTGCTGCTGCACTGACCCAAGTGGGTGCCCACAGGTGGTAGTGGGCTGCCCCGGGTCACCGCAGCCCTAGTCTCAGTTACCCGTGGGCTCGCTCCCTTTCCTCCTGGGAGAAAATCCGAGCTTCCACCACGGGGACCCGCACACGGCGTCCCTCGCTGTGCGGTGGCACGTCTAAGGATGGGGTCTGGGGCATCTGGACTTTCAGAGCTGTGGGTACCGGGGGTCTGCGGGTTTGAGGCGGGAGCTGGTTTTCTAGGGGCGTGTTTGGGGCGCGGTGCCTGCTCACCGCAGGGTCTCCCGGGTGGTTTGGGATACCCAAAGCCGCGCTGGGGCGGGAAGGGCGTTCCCTGGGGAGCCCCCTCCCACCTCCCAGGAACCCTGGGCGCTCTACTCTCGAGATTACGGTACCCGCTGGGACTTTTCCGCCGGGCTTCCTGCTCTAGGGTTTCTCGGGGCCGGGAGCCGAGCCTGACCCCGACCTCTGGGTCCCCGCCCCCAGCCCCGGTCCCGGCACTCGGGGCCCACAGCCACCCGGCGAGCGAGCCGCGGCCCCGCGCCGAGCTGGTCGGACTGGTTCTGAGCAGGAAGTCTCCCGCCCTGGCCCGGGGCGGGCGGCCAGCGGCCCCGCTCGAGCCCCGGCGCCCGTCGGTGCGGCCCGCGCGCCCGTCACGCTGCGCTCGCGGCGGCCGGGGCGGAGACCTGCGCGCCTTTGTCTGGGCCGCCCACACCCCCCAGGCCGCTCCCGGGACGGCGCGGGCCCGAGCGGGGCCGAGATAAGCGGCCATGTGATCCTACCTGGGCGCGGGGAGGGGCCCAGGTGAGCGGCGGCGGCGGCGGCGGCGGCGGCCGAGCGGCTCGGCAGCATGTCGGTCAGCAGGAAGGACTGGTCGGCGCTGTCCAGGTGAGCGGGGCCGCCGCCCGGGGCAGCGGCGCACCTGCGGAGCTCCCCTCCGGGAGGGACCTTGCTGTGCTCCTGGGGAGTGGGTGTCAGACTTGGGGTCAGCCTCGCCGGCCCTTGGGGATAGATAGGACGGGTGGTTTTTCTTCTTCGCAACTTCTCGTCCTTCCCTTGAATCCCAAAAGGACGCACCAGGGGAAGGCTGGTTTCCAGCCCAGGAGTGACTCGCTCTATTCCCGAGAGAATCCTCAGTCTCTGAGTCTCTCTGTTAAAGAGTTTTCCCAGCCCCTTTGGGAACACCACCTTATGGGGTCAGCAGAGCAAGGGGCTGTGGATAGGAACAGAAAAAAAAAAAAAAAAGCAGGCCTCCTCTTCTACAAAGGAAAGCTCAAATTCTGAGCATGACATTTTGGGGTGGCATCTGGGCTGGGGTTGATGTGCCTCTATGTGCTGCCATCAGTATTTGTGAACTGGTTCCCCAAAGGGGCAGGGAACTGGGGATGCTGTCCTTTCCTGCCTGCTGGACAGCCTGTTAGGTTAATGTCAGAAAAGCCTGGGAGGTATGGGCGGACAGCTTCTCTCATTGTGGTTGATGGAGTTTCTTGAAGCTACTCGGGCTTTCTACCGAAGTGCTGGGGTGGGCATCTTTACTTCCTTAGATCCAACTCAATCCATCACCTCACCTGGCACACAGTCCTTGCCCCCTGTTTTCTATTCCTTAGGCTCCAGCCAAGGTGAGATTGACCTCTTGGTCCTTCCCAGCCAGGCTCTGGCTTCCAGGCCTTCTGTAGGGTCAGAGCTAGCCCAGTAGTGTGGGTACCACAAGCCCTGTTCATTCAAACATCTCTCTCCCATTCCTACCCCTCATGCCCATCCCAAAGGGCTCCAGGGTGTCAGCAGCTCATCCTCCTGCTCTGGGACTACTCCCCAGACCAGCAGAACCTCACACTGCTTTGAAGCATGGTTGCCCCACAACCCCAGAGCAGAGAGGCCCTTGGAGTCTTGAATGTGTGTGTGTGTGTGTGTGTGTGTGTGTGTGTGTGTGTGTGTGTGTGTGGTGCTCCAAGAAGTAGGAGAACCCAGTGCTCTGGAAAAGGAAACCAGGCTGCCTTAGAGGTCAGACACACCCCAGGGAAGGTCTGTGCTAAGGGTAATGTTGTGAGTGAGGATGTCAAGTCCTTGGACTCTGCCTGTGGGTCAGTGTGCATGGGGTTGGGTTGGTGTGGGAGTGTCTTTGTTTCTGGGTGTGAGCACATTTGTGCTTCAATACATGTGTGCAGCCCTCTGTGTGGGTGAGCATGTTTATGACCTATGTAGTGATGAGATGTCTGTGTGGGTAGCCTGTTCTTGTGTCAGTGTGCTCCATCTAAATATTAGTTGAAGACCTCAATACTGTGCATTCGATTGAAAATCCAGACCAGACACTACTTCCTCCAAAGTGCCCAGTCTGATGAGGTTATCTGTGATTTTGTGTCTGAGAGCATGCCTGGATATGTAAGGGGTGTGTGTGTGTGTGTGTGTGTGTGTGTGTAGGAGGTGTGACTGGGCACTGAGACTTTTAAAATGGGAACGAGGTCTGGTCTTACCTTAGACATGGACTCATATGACTGCAGAGGTGGGGCCAAGTTCCCACGGGATGTCCAGGCTCAGTGGCAGGGAAGCCCTAGGGAGCAGTCCTGCCACAGGAGCCCTGGTCTGGCCTCCCTGCCAGGACCAGCCTGCACAGAGCCCAGTAAGCAGATGTAGCTGCTGCCAGCAGTCACCTTGATGAGCACCTGACATGAAGGACCGCTCCCCTTCTGTTCCCTGAGTGAGCAACAAGCCTCAGCGGGCCGCAGGAAGGGGCTGTGAGTCACTGTCAACGAGCCTCACAGGCTGGGGAGGACTGTGCTGAGGGTGTGACAGGGGTGGCTCCAGACAAGGCCCAAGTGGAAAGGCAGGAAGGAGCTGTGAGCAAGCCTGTAGTTCATCCTCAGCAGGAAGGAGAGGTTCAGAAGCTATAGTCCTGGGATGGGGGCGGTGGTGAGCTGGTGGCCCTGGTCAGCAGCCATGTCCTTTCCTCCCTAGGCTGACCTAGTGACCCGTGAGGTTAGGCCAGCCTGTCTGCAGGGGGTGAAGGGTGGATCTGAGATCCCTGGGACTAAGTGACCATTGGTTAATCATTTCCCTGCCTGAGTCTTAAGCAGTCCTCCCATCTCCAAGCTCTTTCCTGAGTTCTCCCGATACTCTTCTTTAGCTGAACTATCTGTTCCATAGGTCCCCAGACTACCCTCAGTGGCCCCTAGTATATGGAAGGTGTGCCTGAGGCCTTCCTGCTCAGGGGCTGGAGATGGGCTCAAAGTCATGACCAGATCTGTGTTCCCTCCTCTGTTCTCCCCTTCCCCATGAACTGCTCTTTGAGAGTCTACTAAATATCTCTGGGACACCTTCATACCCTCTTGCTACTTTAACCAGAGCAGCTGAGCTCTGATCCATCTGCCAGTCTAATGGGCTTCTCTATGCAATTCCACTGGCACAAATGAATCCTACTGCTAAATGTCCAGGGTGATGGGGCGGGGTGTCTATGGAGTTATTTAAGAGAAAGGATGGAGTTGGTGAATCAGGAGGTGGGAAAGGTCGCAGTCTCAACTGGAGGCATGAGATGGAAGTGTATCCAGGGAAAGCCGGTGGAGAGGGAGTGGTGAGCTGCTAGGCTGCAATATCAGACGACAAGTGACTGGGCTCTGGGGGCCTCCAGGTTCCACCCAAGGTCACTGGGTTTCCCCAACCTTCTGGTCTCCCAGGTGCACCCTGAGCTCAGGCTGCCCCGAATGAAGAGTCCCATCCTTGCTGAGGTCCTCTTGTTGAAGCTTCCTTTGAGTGTTCAGCTGTTGGGCTCTGAAGCAGGACAGTCCTCTAGTGTCCTCTGGAGCAGGACCAGCCTCCCAGGACATCTTTTTCTGGTGGTTATTGTCCTGGTTAAGAGCATGAGGCTGACTCAGATGGAAGTCTTGGTTCCTTTGTTTTAGTAGCTGAGACTTCTGAAGTCACTAACCTCTCTGAGCCTGAGGGTCCTCAAATGTGAATAGGGTCACAGCATCTTGTCTCTTGGGATTGTAAGGATTAACACTGAGGGTATTTGTCTTGTATTATAGTAAGTGCCCTCAAGTCTTCCTTCATTCTTTTATTAATTTGTTTCCCACTATATTGGAATTTCAAGCACTCTTCTAAGTTGAATAATTGATTTATTATAGGGATTTTAGCAGCTGTACCTGCTAAGGTTCCTTCTGGGGACTGACCTTTACCCCATTTTTCCTTCCATTTCTGTCCATTTCCTCATCTTTAGAGGCCAATAATCTTTGCTTATTGGAGATAGCATTCCTTCCCCAGGGTGGGGTGAGGTGCAGGAGTTGAGAGCAGTCCCATGGTTCCTGAGCAGTGGAGTGTTGACCACATCAACTTGAGTGAGTGATGTGGGGGGTTCTTGGTGTAAAGCTTGGAAGCATTCAACAACATCACCCCCATCTTCTACAGCAGCCCTGGCCCAGCCTGAGATGTGAGTTATGTCTGAGGAGAGAGACACAGCTCAGGATGATGGCACACCATCTAGGGCCCCATTTGAGGGTAAACAAATCCTGTCTCCTTGAGGGTTAAGAGCAGTGCGTGGGAAGAGAGTTGCTCAGAACCAAGGAATTCTGGAGGCTCCTGCCCAGCCCTGCTGGGGTGTGGTCAGGGGAGAGGTCACTTTCCTCAGGATATGGATCCTTCTTTGGATAGGGGCAGGATCCATGAAGAAGGAGAGAGGAAACCATGCCCTCGAATGAAAGCCAGCAGAAGTTGGCATTGTTCAATCTGAATAAGGCAAAGGAGAGGAGGGACATCAGCGCCTGGCTCATGGGGCTGGGGATATACTCAGTTGGTAGAGCGCTCGTCTAGCATGCATGAACCTCTGTTCCACCAATCAATCAGAACCCGACTTACAAGAGCCCATAGCTTGTGGGCAGTGACTGGAGAATGAATGAATGAAGGAGCAAATATGTAGAGTTCACAGGGATCATGTGAAGGTCTGGGGGTGGGGGTGGGGAAGGGTCTTGTTCAAGTTCCATGGTCAAGGCCATGAGGTAGAGTTGACTACCAAGCAGGGGAATTAAGGATGTCGTCATAATGGTAGAATTGGAAGGTTCTCTTCCAAGGTAGTGCCTTTCCCACATGGTGATGAGCAGACCTTCTCCTCCTTATGCATGGATGTCTCCAGGGCTCAGGTTTGTCCTCTTCAGCATCAGGCAGAGGTTTGGGGATTTGTGGGGAGAAGGAGGGCCCTAGGTCCTGAAGGGGGACTTGCGGTTTTTCTTCCATATTTGCTGGAACTTGTGTGCTGATCACCATGCTGGACACAGCAGCAGGCATCTGAAGCTCTGTGCTTTGCCCTTGCCACTCAGTCTAGCCTGCTTGCAGGTCTGTCCGTGGCCTTCCCTTTTCCCCTGCACACCTAGCTCTTAGCCCAGGGATCTGTACTGTGTCCCCCACCCCTTGGGGCCCTCTGATCCTGCTGGCTCCTCCTCATGAACTTGGTCTCTATTCAAGCATCTCTCTCATGGTACACCTTGTCCCATTGCCCTCTCAGCACCTAGCTGATGTCATTTTGTCCATGAGCTAGTTTCCTAGGACCTTGCCTGAGGCCCAGGCCCTAAGAAACACAAACTACTCCATGAAGGGGTTCTTGTTGTCTCCTGGCTGCTGTATTTCACTTCCTGATTCGGGTCTGGTTCATAGGCACTCAGAGTATCTGTTTAGGAACATTGGTGGTATAGATGTGATGCCTGACCTAGGAAAACAGTCAGAGCCATTGCATTTCATTCTCCTCATTTTTAGGAGCAAAAAGTGAGAAAGAAAGAGAAGTGACTTTCAGGAGGGCTAGAAACCAGGTCACTGAGCCTGCCTTTCACTGGAGGCCCAGGTACATTTTAGATGCAACTCAGTTTATAAAAATCACACATAAAGTTACTACTTAGTCCCTTCCCTGTGTTCCTCTCCAAACGCCAGCACTTGACTCCAAGTGCATCTTGCTTTTTTGCTCAATCAATAACTCACTAACTTGCTTCTATCTGACTCTTCCTCAAATTCTTTTCTATGGTGTTAAGAATGGAGCCATACCTGAGTAGAGGCCTATCTCTGAGGGGACTCCTCAGTCTCTTGAGTGGAGGCTCCTCTGTCTTTGAAAGAATTCCTCAGGCTGTCCACCCTCCAACATTGAGTTCTGTTTCCTGCTGCTGGTGACATGTTTCATGACTTTTGTTTTCTCAGAAACTGTCTTCTTAAATCAAGCCTTGGTCGCTGATGATCCCATTCATGAGGGAGAGAGGCTGAGAGAAAGCAAGAGACAGCCTAGAATTGAGCACTTGTCAGTGGCCAGGGGAAGCCTTACAGGTACTGCTGTAACTCTAGGTAGGAAGATGGAGGCCTTCCATAGGACCATCTGATCTAGGTCCATAAAGAGAACTGGGGGAGTCATAGGGAAGTACCTGGAACTCTCAGCTCAGCTGACCTTCACCCTGCTGCTCCCCAGCCACATCCTCCAGCTTCTTCTGAGGGTGAAGTACAACATCCTGTCACAACAAAGGAGAGTTCCATCTCTTTGACCACCTGGCTTAATCCCTCCTTCTGCCTGGGCTGCCGCTTTCCCCATGCCCTCCCCATTGAAACCTTGCTCACCTACTGAGAACTGGCGAGACGGAGTCTTCCTTGAGCCTTTCTGATAACCTTGGCCTAGAGTCATTAATCCCTTACTGGTTGAGAGCTACTGGTGGGAGCACTTCTGGACCAGATCAGAGACCCTGCCTTGTTGTTCTGTGAATACCCGCCCCCTCCCCCCTCCCCACCTCCCCAAAGTCCTGACATGATGCAAGCTATTGCAGTTGCTTGCATGTCTCTTTGTTGCTTGGATGACTTGGAAGGATGGGTAATTGGCAGAGAAGATGGGCTGGTGACAAGTGGTAAGGTGGGCAGGTGCCTGGGTCATTCTGATTGCCAAATGGTTGGCTAGCTCTCAGAGTGTCTGCTTGGTCCCACAAGTGCAGGGTCACTGGGGTCAAAGTACAATGTGAGGATGCTCTTTGTGGAACTTAGCTCTAAATGGCAGGAGAGGCCAAAGGAGCTCCTGGGAAGAAAAAAAAATGGAGTTTATTCCAGGTTTAGCTATCATATTTATGAGTCTGCTCCAGCTCTCCCCATCAGAGGCCAAAAAAAGTTTTCTTTTTGGTAGAGTATTGAGCATCTTTGAGGAAATTCCTCATCGTTGTCCATTGAGGGTGATTATCTGAGGATTCCAGGACTGAGAAGAGAAAGAAACGTGGCAACTTCATCTATTTTCTTCAGACAGAACCATGCTATCTGCCTCCCTTCCCACCACTTGAGAGAGGCTCTGCTCCTCCCTGGGAGCCCACAGTAAAGTCTAACAAGAGAGTTTTATCTGTGGGGGAGAGATTTAACTCCTAGGAGATATTTAATAATGCAAAAACATCTTTGGTTGTCACTGCTGGGGGATGTTACTGGCAATTAAGGATTCTGTTAAATATCTTACAGTCCAGGACAGCCCACGCATGGAATTAAATGTCAGTGGTGCTGAGTGAAAAATGTCTTGATCTAACCCAATTTGTGCAAGCTTTATAGAAAGTTCATAGATGTATAGTATGAACTGCATTGAAAATTCAGAAATTTCAGTAGTCATATAAAAAGTAAAAATAAAAATTTCAAATAATGTATATTATTTGATCTAATAACATCAAAAATGGTCATTTCAACATGTATTCAATAATGCTCTTTTTAAAAAATATTTTATTTATTCATTTTCAAGCAGAGAGATAGAGATAGAGAGATAGATAGATAGATAGAGAGAGAGAGAGAGAGAAAGATAGAGAGAGAAAATGCACCAGGGCCACCTCCTTGTGGGTCTGGCTTATGTGGGTCCCAGGGCCTTAGGCACTGGAGGCAAGTGCCTTAACCACTGAGCCATCTCTACAGCCCAATAATGTTCTTTTTGACAATTTCATACATGTATGTAATGTGTTTTGATCCTGTTAACTCCCATCACCCTCTCTTGGCCCCCTTCCACTCCCACTAAACTCTCTCTTCCCAATTCGTCTTTCTGCTTTCATGTCTTCTTTTGTGTGTAGGGTGGTGATCCAGTGAGTCTAATTAAGGTGGTCTGTGTGAGCATGGGCAACTTACCAGTGCTCCATCATTGAGGAAAATGACTAGGGAGGGGCAGGGCCTCATGAGGCTCTCCATTCTTGATGGGGTGTCGAAGAGCCCAACCTTGTGCAGGCGCCAAGCTTCTGGGAGGTCATGAGGACAGCAGCCATGAACACCTTCTTCCAGTTCCTACATTCCTTTGTGTGTGTGTCTTTACACGTGCACATCTGTTCTTGCTGAGACAACACATTTTACCAAAAGTGGCTGGTCTGAGGAAAGGGTTTATTTTTGGCTCACAGTTTTGAGAGGAAGTTCCATGATGGCAGAAGAAAGCATGGCATGAGCAGAGGCTGGCCATCACCTCTGCCATGACAGGTGGAAAATAGCAGCAGGTGAATGAACTGAACTCTGGCGAGAGAAAGTTTAACCTCAGCAACACACCACCTCCAGCAAGGCTCCACCTCTAAAATTACCACAGCTGGGGACCAAGCATTCAGAACACATGAGTTTATGGGGGACACTTGACTCAAAGCACCACAACATCTGTGGCAGGTGTTTGTTGTGCATGTATGTGTGTGTGCATATGGAACCAGAGGACAACATAGGGTGTTATCCTCAGGAATGCTGCTCAACACAGGAACACTGTTTGCCTCTTTTGGAAACACAGTCTTTTATTGGCTTGAGTCCCACCAATTGGGCTAGACTAGCTGTCCCATGCTCCAGGGATCCACCTGTCTCTGCCTCCCAGCACTAGGTTTATAAGTGCATACCATTATGCCTGGCATTTTAAAAAAATTGTATTAGTTTATGAGAGAGAGAGAGAGAAAGAAAGAGAGCACGAGGGAGAGAGAGAAAGAGAGAAAGTGAGAGAGAGAGAGAGAGAATGAGAACATACTAGGTGTTTTACTGCTACAAACAAATCCCAAATGCATGCACCACGTTGTGCATCTGGCTTTATGTGGGCACTGGGGAACTGAACCTGGGCTGGCAGGCTTCGCAAGTAAGTGCCTTTAATCGCTGAGTCATCTTCCTGCCCTATGCCCGGCATTTTTATGTGGGTAATGGGGATTGAACTCAGCTCAGTCACTAAAGTGCTCCTCTCACAAACATGAGAACCTCTCTTCCCACTCAGGCTCTTAAGCTTTTTATGCTCCTTCTTCCAAATGTTTTCAGAAACCTGAGGAGCACTTTTTTCTTTTTTCTGGAGGCATCCTCTTACTGTAAGGCTGACCTCCAGCTCCTGGGCTCGAGCCATCTTGCCCAGTCTTCAGTGGCTGTCATAGGCCATCATGCCCAGTTCCACAGTTCTCAATGAGAAACTCTGTAGCTTGCTTTTCATCCTGGGTCTTTGAAATATAGGGTATATTTACCTTTAAGACATCTCAATTCAGACTGTGCACACTGTAGTGCTTCAGGACCACTGAGAGCAGGGCAGCCTGGGAGCTATGTGTCTTCTCCTAGCCTGTGATGTCTGGCTTGAGAAGGTGCTCAGGTGTCCCCAGCCTGTGCTGACCCTCACCTCCTTCCCCCAGCCTGGCCCTGCAGCGGTCTCTGGAGGATGAAGAGGAGCAGGAACGTGAACGCAGGCGGAGACACCGCAACCTGAGTTCATCCACGGACAATGAGTCTCCCAGGCTTACCCAGAATGGAACCCAGCAGGCTGCAGAGAGGTACTGGGGTTGGGTGCTACCTGGACATTTTCCTATCCTGGGTGGCAAGGGTGGACTTAGCTGCACCAGGTTGACTACAGGTAATCCGTTTGGCCTGCCAGGCCTCTGGTCCAGGAATGAGACTGGAGGCATGAACATGAACTTCAAGTTTCTCACCATCTTTAGACCCCTCCTTGTCCTCAAGCAGTCCACCGTCCTCCTCACACCAGCAGCTGCTGTTTGATGCGCCTGTGCTCTGCTGGATGTTTTATGGATGTCGTTCCTTCAGTCCTCACAATACCCCTTAGAGGAGGTTATTAATAACCAGTTCTATAGCAGGAAAATGGGGGAGGGTCCTTAGGTGACTTACTGGATCTGGGTGTAGACCCTAGACCTAGAGAGCAGAGCCATAGCTTTCACTCACATTCGTCAAACTCTTTCTTTTGTTTTTCCAGGTAGGGTCTCACTCTAGCCCAGGCTGGCCTGAAACTCACTCTGTAGCTCAAGACTGGCCTCAAGCTCATAATGATCCTCCTACCTCAGCCGCTCCAGTGCTGGGATTAATTGAATGCCCTACCACCCCTGACCAGACTTTAAGACAGGCTGCTTCCCTCCACACTGACCCCAAGACTGGTCTTGCCGTCTAGGTGTTGGGGTTACGTGAAGGGCCAGGATTGTGCTCTTGGGATGGGTGTCAGTTTACCTCCTGACAAACCCTGTTTTCAGATGTGAAAACTTAGGCTTAGCCATGGCTGAAGTCACATGGAGAACAGGGCAGTAGAAGAGAAAGGGTCTCTCTCCTTCAGCTGGAGACCAAAGGCTCTGCTTTAGAGTTATTTTATGCTGTTCTTCTTCCCCTCCATCTCCCATTGAAGGGAGTCCAAGGTATATATATATCCCTTTATATGACCCAAATGTGGCTGCCACCTAGTCCCAGCCAAACCCATGTGACTGGCATAAGGATGGGACAGTGCCCCTAAAGCCTGGGGTTCTCCTTCCAGCTCCCCCACCAGTTAGCTGGATGACTTCTGACAAGTCCTGAATAGCCCTGGCATTCATGTTGGCACTAAGGGGCAGAGGCACTCCTTCCCTTCGATCCTCATGCCCAGCACAGCCTGTAAAGCAGTTGCTTGATCCATGTTTGCTGATTGTGGCTGAACATGGAATAGTTGAGTATGGGGATTTGTAACTTTTTAAAAGATGGGTGCTTTGTTCAAGTGACATATTGGAAGTAGAATATGCAAAGAAGATAATGAAAAAAACAAAAGTGATTCGTTTTCAAGTAGTGGTGGTGGGCTGGAGAGGGAGGCCTGACTTTCTTGTCTCCAGCGTGGTGGGCCTGGAGGCATGTCATTGGGTTAACTACCCCCAGAATCTCCCTCACCCTTGATTGATATCTTCTGGTTCTACCCACCCCATCAGGCTGTCAAGCGTGGAAGAAGCAGAGGTGCCCAAGCCATCACCCCCAGCCTCCAAAGATGAGGATGAGGATGAGGATGTCCAGGCCATCCTCAGGACACGGAAGGAGCGGAGGCAGAGGAGGCAGGTGGTGGAGAGTCTAAAGGTGGAGGAGATAAGGGACAGCTCAGGCCCTGAGCAGACCACGCCGCAGCCCCCTGTTCCCAGGAAGGAACCAGAGCCTTTGCCTCGGCGGAGACTGAGCCAAAAGCAGCGAGGCCCTTGGGCCCAAATGGAAGAGCCTGGAGCAGCAAAGAAGGAGCTTCCAGAGGAGGCAGTGGCTCTGCAGAAGACCTCTGCCTCAGAGAGATCCCCTGTGCCTGAGAAAACTGCCATGCCCACCAAGAGACTGTCCTCAGAGAAAGCCTGTGTCTCAGAGAAGGGGCCAGCCTCAGAGAAAGCATCTCTGACCGAGAAGAGACTTAGCTCTGAGAAATCGCTTCCAGAAAGTACCAGTGTCTCAGAGAAGTCACCAGTCTCTGAGAAAACACCCGTGACCCCAAAGACAGCAGCACCAGAGAAAAAGTCTACCCCGGAGAAGAAGCTGGTTCTAGACAAAGGCAGTGTCTTGGACAAGGTGCCAGAGAGGAGGCTGGTATCAGAGAGAGCATCCATCTTTGAGAAGTCTCTGGGCTCAGAGACCAAGCAGGCCCCAAAGAAGGCAGTGTTCTCAGAGGAGCCCCAGGCCCCTGGAGGAAGCCAGGCTATCACTAGGGAGCCCAGAGGAAGGGCTGTCCCTGGGAGGAGCCCACCTTCTTCGGCGGAGCAGGGGGTGTCAGACCCTCCAACTATGGCTTCTCGACTCCCACCTATCACACTCCAGGTTGGCACTGTTCCTGTCCCCCTTTACCCTCGCCCTCCCTGTCAGGTCTCACTGCTAGTCCTGCTCTGTGGCCTCTGCTCCCTTGCTGCCCCCCCCCCCCCCCCCCCCCCCCCCCCCCCCCCCCCCCCCCCCCCCCCCGTCCTCCCTCCTCTGGCAGTTTCTTCTCTTCCTGCTATTTCTCGTCACTGTCAGACAGGACCACTGTCAGAAGAGGTAGGTTGCTGGAGCAGAAAGGGACACAGGTGTGTACAGAGAACACATAGGATCCTGAACCATATTCTCATTCTGAACCTGGACTCCAGTGCACAAACTGTGTCCTTTCTGCTGAGAGCCGTGGTACCCTGTCTCCCATTTACTGCAGAGCACACCAAAGAAATCAGCACTCATTAAGCATAGGAGCCTTGGGTTGGGCAGCAAACTCTTAGGAAACTTCAGATCTCTCCATGAGTCTTCTAGAAATCTCTGCCTTGTGGCCTGGGCACATGAGCCTGTGCCAGCTTCACAACAACAGAAGCAGGAGAGTAAGGCATAGGCTATCATCTCCAGCTCCTGGGATGAGTCACGCCACATGGACTCTCTGGCAGTTCGAGCCTGGGCCTGGCAGGGAGGGGTCTCAAGATTTGTATCAAAGAAGGTGAGTTCTTGTCTGATACTTCCTTTGGTCCATTCAGGTGAAAATTCCCAGCAAGGATGGAGAGGCAGACACATCTTCACCCACCCTGCTCACTTACAGCAGCTCCCTCAAACGATCCAGCCCCAGGACCATCTCCTTTCGGGTGAGAGCCAGGGTATCCTTGGTGTCAATCCCCTGCAAAGCATGCCAAGGAAGCCAGCAGCCATTAAGCATAAGAACCTTGTACCAGACAGCAGGAAAAGCCTCTGGACAGAAAGGGATTTTGGATCCCCAAAGGTGCCCAAACCACATAAGGTCATTTTAAATAAAGCCAGGTTGAAGACCTGGGTGGGGTTGTGAATAAGTGTGATCAGCCCCACCTAGTGGACAAAGTCAGAACTGCAGGAAGGCTGGCCCTATGGTTCCTTCCCACAGGCTCCCCTAGGATGCGGGAGGCTCTCCAGTGTTTTCTGTCCTGCCCCAGCCCTGTGAGTGATGAGACTGGGGGGGTTCCCTCTGGCCTGTCCCAGTTCTTGCTCTTAGTTCTTTTGTTCACAGGATCGTGTGCTCATGACTGTGCTTTGTGCTTTAATGCATGCCAGGCCCTGGGAAGGAGGCTACAACTGGGGTGATGCTACCTTCCAGGCTCCTAGTCATGGAAACAGATAGGAACACTAGTGATATCAGGATAGGAAGGCAGAGGAAGGGCTTTGGACCCATACTTGAGGCATGAGCTTCCAGGAAGACTAGGGCTTCAAAGGAAGACTGGGAGGGTTTGAGGAGGAGGGTAAATCCTGAAGCCTGGCCCCTTCACTGGAGGAGGGCATGAATCTTCTTGTGAACCCCACTCACCAACACCTCCATTTTTATTTCAGATGAGCCCCAGGAAAGACAACTCAGAAACCACCTTAACCTGCAGGTGAGAGGTCTGGTGGCTTTTGCTGTATTCCGTCATGTATTTTTGAGGACTTGCCACTTGCCCTCCCTATGCCAGGCTATGTCACAGGGCATGTAAAGGAAGGTGCAGCTCTTAAGAGCTCAGGGCTCCAGATCTTGGGGGGGACTGGGTGAGATGACAGGGAGGGAGACATCAGAGAGAGCCTCTTGCAGGGGGAGCACTTGGACACACTCTGAAGGAAGAAGAGGAGGCAATTTAGTCTTGGTGTGGGAAGTGGGAGACTCTAACCAGGACAAGGAAGGGGAGGTGTGAGGTGCAGCAGACCTGGGATGTTTGTGTTTAGCAAGCCCCCCCTTGCTCTATAATATGACACAAATAGACTGTGCATTGGAAAAATAAAAACCGAAATGGGATCTGGAAAGCAGATGTTAGGAATTTCACCCACCTCTGCTGTGTTCACCTGCTGCAAAGCCCTGCAGGACTCCTCTCATACACCTAAGCCTGGGGCTCGGGAGGGGCCCAGAATAGAAGGTGAACAGATAAAGGCCACTATGGCTCCCCTCAGGCAGCTCACATGAGACCATTAAATCTAGAGCACCCAAGCAGAGAGATGCAGGGATAGGAATGTGAACCAGAGGTTGGGAGCAGACAGTTTCATGACCCCCCTCGGCCTGTACGAGCTGGGAAGGTCATGGACAGGTGGTGTCCTGTGAGGTACTTGAAGAACTACTGGGAGACGTCTGCACGGAGATCTAGAGGAATGGAGTCTTAAATAGAGGGAATGGCATATGAAAAGACGTGCAGGCTAGCTGGGCATCTGACAAGGAAGGGACAGTGCTGGCAGTGAAGAGGGGGCAGGGACCATCACAAGAGCTCTGTGCACTGTTCCAGGGAGTTTGTCCCTGTTCTGGGGTGCCAGGGTCTGAGCTGGAAGTGCAGGGTGGAATCCGTTCGAGACGGGAATGGTCTGGTGGCGGTGGGGAAAGCACTGGGTGGGGGTGGAATGCTGGGAGGAGGACAGAACAAGCGCAGGGAGGGCAGTGAGGAGAAAGGCCCAGGCTCAGGAGATGTTTTTGGTGGAAGTGACAGGATGTGGGAGGAGGGAAGGAATGAGAGATGTTTCAGATCTTGGGGTGTTCTACTGAATGAGCTATTTCTCAGAGGTGAGGAAACTCCCTGGAGCCTTTACCAAGTCATTCCAGTGTGTTCTCTTTACCAAAATGGCAGGGTGTGAGGGGAGTTGCTCCTCAGGTCTCTGAGGCAGGCCTGGCCTCCCTGAGTACAGTGTCTCACCTGGTTTGTCTTGTCCTGTCTTCCCATCCTACAGTGCCAGTGTGAGGCTTCCTGCCAGCACAGTCAAGCTAGGAGAGAAGCTGGAGAGATATCACACAGCCATACAGGTAGGGACAGGGGACAGGAGACCTGGTGGACACGGTTGACACCGTTAGTCACAGCTCAGCTGCACATGCCTCTTCATTTGCAGAGATCAGAATCCGTTAAGTCTTCAAGCAACTCTCGTACTGAGGTCTTTGTGGCTCCCGCAGGAGTGGCCAGCAGACGCCATCTCTTTGAGAAGGAACTGACAGGCCAAAGTCGTGCTGAACCAGCCTCCAGCAGGAAGGTGAGGGCTGAAGCCCAGCTGTGGTCTCTAGGCTGATGAGCTCTGAATCTCCAAAGCTTTGAGTAGCCAGTATCTCAAGTTAGCATTTGTGTTCCTCAGCTAGGCACAGAGCTCCCTAGGGTGGGAGCTGTCCCAGGTACACATGACATGTGCTGGGTGGGTATAAAAGTGCAGAGAATTCTGTCCTCATTTCAGGATCTCTGCAAGAACCTCATTATTGTCAGGGGCCCCAAACCCTGAGAAGGAACCTTTTTTTCTAGGAGAACCTGCGACTGTCAGGGGTTGTGACATCAAGGCTCAACTTGTGGATCAGCAAGACCCAGGAGTCTGGAGATCAGGCCCCACAGGTGCCCTGTCCTCCCTGTCTCTTACTGGGTGGAAGGATCAAGTCAGAGGAGGGACAGTGCTGAGAGCAATGGGTGATTTCAGAAGTGGAGACAGCGACAGGGAGGGTGACCTGTGGGTGAGAGCCATAGAGAGAAGGGGGTGGGTCTGTGGTCCTTTTCCTGTTCAGGAAGAGAGAGAACATCCTGAACAGGGGATGGCCTTGTTGGGGGTGGAGCCCCAAGGCCCTCCTTAGCCCTGCTTGAGTCTCTGGTGTCCGTTCTGATCCTCCTATCAGGAAGTACAGAAAGAGGCAGCAGTCACCAGGAGGGCTCAGTGGGGAAACAAATCAACCACCTCTCTGGATGCAGAGGTGAGTGGAGCACAGTGGGAGACACCCCCTCCAGCAGATTTGGGGTTTCTATCCCAGTGTGGGTATGGGCTTTGGGCAAAGGGTACCTTCCTGCTAGATGCTTCCCCCCCCCCATTCCTGGGAATTCCCTTTCTTCTTGTTCTAATTGGCCTTTGCCCCACAGGTGTGACAAGCCCTGCCAAGCAGACCTGCAAACCAGCATCCCCAGGCCTTCCCTGCACCAGGCTCCGCCCCACAGCAGCATCCCTGTCTTTCACCTTCACCCATTCCTTTCTTGCCACTGGACCAGCCCTGCCAGAGCCACTAGGGGCCAGAAACATCTTTGACACTAACCTAGCTCCTTTCCAGCCCAGCCTGGGGTCATGTGTGCCCTGGCAGCTTCCCATCCTGCAGGCCCAGCAGATCCTGGACCCAACAAAGCCCAGGACATATCACTGGCACATGCCAGCCGTGGAGCCTCCATGGCCTGCCCAAAGACAAACCCTCCCTCTTCCCCACTACCATGTCAAGAGAAGGCATTCTGGCAACTCCAGGGTCACCTGTCTCACCTGCTCTTACAGGTGGTCTGTGTGCCTGTGGCAGCCCCACAAGGAGGCCTGGACCTACTCACTGGGTTTGCTCAGGCCAGAATGGGAAGGATTCACCAAGCACCACCCATGGGCCCCATCACCCTGCTTAGCAATCCCCTCCCTTTCCTCTACTGCCCTGGTCGGGAGCTAAGTGCCTTTTTGGGTCATCACTCAACCCACACTCACATGGAAAAACCTGATCTCAGGAAGGATCTGATAAACTCGTTCACTCTCAGGCATAGTGACTGATGATACTGTGAAGACAAGTTCCGTCCTCAAGGCTTTGCTTTCCTACAGGAATCGGCTGCAGAGAGCAAGGAGGATCCCTTTCTTAGTCCCCTCTTGGTAGGCTTGCCACCAGTGGCTGGGGCTTGGTGACTTAAAGTGCAGAACTGTCACATGCAGTGCCCATCCTGCCTCCATCCCACACTCCTGAGACCCCTCCTCCATGCTTCAATACCATGGCCCTGCCTGTGGGTTTGCAGAAGGCTGAGCCATGGGCACAAGCAGCATAAACCAGTCAGAAAGGCAGTCCATGCCCTGCAAACCACCCCCATAAGGCTGGAGTCTGAAAAAGATATTTTCCTCAAGCATTAGAACTTGTTCTCTGCTTTGCGTTCACCCAGAACCAGCTGGAGCTGAGACTGGATACTGAGCCCTGCCCGCTTCCTCTTTGCAGGCCCGGATGACCCAGACATTCTCAGAACATGGCTTATAAGGGCAGAATAAGCACCCACTCCCCCACCAGCCCTGCCACAGTCTTTGTGATTCTGGGTGAGGGCTCCTGTCTCCAGTCCCATGGTCCAGGGGGCAGAAGCCGTCTGGCCCTGTGTGTGCCAGCTGGTGCTTCCAGACCACCTCACCTCCATGAGTGAGTCTCCTGTGCCTGCACTCAGCTGGGGTAGTGGACCCTGGCGGCCTGCCTGGAGCACCCCACACCTCCTGGCAAAAGCCAAATCTATAGTTATGGGAAAGCTGGGTAGTACAGAGGAGGAGGCTACATGATGCTGAGAGACTCCAGAGACCCCCCAACTGCTCAGGCTCTGTTGGGAACCTAAGGCATGACCTTTCTTTCTGAGCTTCAGGGTTCAAGTAGGGGCCATTGAATCCAGATCTCATACTCTGAGCTTTGGGTCCTCTGGTGGGTGAACTTTTCCATCTGGCAAAGCTGCACCACACAGACTTTCCTTAGCAGAGGCTCATGGGTGGTGGAGAGGCTAAGGGTGTTATGGGGTCTGTGCCGGCCCCCTCCTTGGGGTGCAGCTCCACTCCACAGTTCCCCTGCACTCACTGCTTAGGCAGCTGATAAACATGGAGATGATCTGCTAATGATAAAAGGCACAGTGGTGACTGGGGGCATCTTGGAGGAGGTGACACTTGAGCACCACTGGAGACAAGTCCACTGGTCCCGTGCTGCAGTGGCCCTGTGACCTCACAAGTGCTCAGACTTCCTCTGGCTATTCCACTCTGCAAATACCAGTCCATATGCTTCTTCCCTCAGGCTCCTCTGGCTCTCTGTGTGTGCGGTGGCTGCCCCACAACTTTCTGGATGAAGCTCAAGCCTTAGAACAATTAGAAGCCTCACACCTAGGGCCTGCGAATACTAATAACCTAGAACTAATAACCAGGAATATCTTTGACACTAATCTAGCTCCTTCCAAGCTTGGCCTGGGGTCATGTGTGCCCTGGCAGCATCTTGTCCTGCAGGCCCAGCAGATCCTGGACCCAACAAAGCCCAGGACTCTGGCACATGCCAGCTGTGGAGCCTCCCTCCCTCCCCACTTCTAGGCTCAGGGCAAGGCATTCTGATGACTCCCTCTTTCAGAAAGAAGTTTGTTCATAAAGACCAGCTATGTCCTGAAGGGTTGTTTGGGCTTTCTAGGAATATTGACCCACAGAAGTAGTTCAAGGAGAGTTTCAGAGAAACAACTATGAGATTTCAGGCCTGGACACAAATCAAGATGGCAGCATGGTGGGCTAGAATGGGAGTGTGGAAGATGCTGTCTGGAGACAGCCTGGCTTCTCCCTTACCATTCCTCCACCCCCTCTTCCCAAGCCTCTGCTTCCCTGGGGCCTCCCTCCCCCAGGATGTTGCCCTCAGGCCTGTGGCTTCAGCTTGCCCTGCTACTGGTCTGCTGGCATCATGGAAGCCCACATAGGGGATCAAAGCTATTGGGCTCAGGCTGCCATGGAGAGGGGATACTGTCAGCTGAGTGATGGGCAAGTCTGCTAGCAACTTGGAAGCCCTGTATGCAGAGGATTAAAAAATATATTTTAGAATGGGCATGCCAGGGCATCCTGCCACTACAAACAAACTTTAGGCACATGTACCTACTTTGTGCATCTAGATTTATGAGGGGACTGTGGAACTGAACCCAGGCTGCCGGCTTCATATACAAGTACCTTTAACCACTGAGCCATCTTCAGCCCTGAGAAGATCTTTTCAAGGACTTTAGTGTGGATGCAGCCTTGTTACTTCCAGGTGGCAGGGTTGAAGGATGGGCTCTGGGGAGGCTGGACATTTTGTCAGGCCAGAGGAGGAGGGAGGAGATCGAATGAAGCTTGCTTTGACTAAGGAAAGCAGAAGAGTATGGCATATGAACAGGTCTGGAAGAGAAAGGGGACTCGGGGCTCCAGGCACCTGGGGAGATGTGGGCATATCCAGAACGAGACCCGGATTTCAGATACATAGAAGGGCAGCAGAGGAGAGTCAGCTCAGCTGGCCCTTGCCTTGGTTTCCTCCTCTCATTTTCCTTATGCACTCACTCCACCTTGTGCCAGGCCCTCATGGGCCAGTGAACATACATATGCAACCCCACTGGCCCTGACATGATGGCTCTCAAGATCCCGTGAGCAAGCAGTCAGACATTTACTGTGGCTAGCCATCGTCACTAAAGAATGCTCCAGTAATCCACTTCCATCACCCTCCCCCCCCCCCAGCTGCCTGTTGGAGGAGAGTGGCTGCTCTAACCTCCTCTAGCAGTTAAGTCCACTTCTGTGAGTAGGGTGAGGCCCATGGTCTTGGGGGTCATGGAGAAGACCTACTTTATGCCTGCTCTTAGCAAGGCTTTGCAGAGCCTGACATCTCCCAAGGCCACTTGGCCCATTAGAAGCAGCCAGCAGCCTGGGAAACTTATTTTAACTGAAGTATTGTTTCCAGGGGAGCTCATGCCCTCTGCCCCCAAGGACCCTAAGCAGAGGCTTTCGAAGCGTCTCTCAGGTTGTCTTCTGCCCCCAGCTCTGCTTCCAGCCTGCCCTCCCAGGACAGGACCACTGGCATCTGCTTTATCAGGACTCTCAAGAGGGACAGCTGGTTAATGTTACAAGCCTGTTCCCTGCATATCTCTTTTGGTTTTAAATAGCTTATCTGAGCAGCTGGAGGGCCACATGGGCTTATATGGCGTGGGGTACTTGTTCCTTTAGCCTGCGCCTGGCACCTGCCAAAATAGCAGCCAACACCCCCCATTGTGGTCCCCCCCACCCATCCCCTGCTGCACATTCCTCCCACCGCAGGCAGGGCTTGGCTCCTCAGGCCCCAGCCCACATGCCTGCTTAAAGCCCTCTCCAGTCCCTGCCCCGGGCCAGTCCCTGCCGAGGCTGAGCAGACACCTCAGGACCTGTGTACAGCCCTGTTCAGAGGTAAGACTGGGGTGAGCCTTGAGAGAAGGGCAGAGCAGGATGGGGGGCATGAGAGTCCTTCCCCGGGCCTCTGCCTGTGTCCACTCTGAGAGGCCACCAGAGCGATGAGAGTCCACAGCCCCTCCTAGATGGGACCATATTCAGAGCAGGTGTTATTGGGGCTGAACTCCAAGGATAGTACAGTCGTGGAGAAAGCCCGTATTAGAATTGAGAATGAGGTTGGAGGTGCCCATCTGCCATTAAGGATGCTGTATCTTGTAAAGTTTTGAATAGGTCACTTTCTCCCACCTTTGGGTCTTAAGTTCCTTTTCTGTAGAGTGGACTAGGTAATTGCTGGGTCTCTGTCTGCCCTAAGTACAAAAACCCAGAAATGATGGGGATCCTCCAGGTTGCTCCATCAATTCTCTTGGCTCTGGATCAAAGGCCACCTGAACTTTCAGGCAGATTCTTCTAGAAGTCCAGAGGCAGGATGAGACCATGGCCATGTAAGCCAATGAGTCCTGATGGCATGGCTCTGTGTCTAGGAACTCAGATGCTGTCCTGGAGGACTGGGAAAGGTCATTCGGGCCTCTCCAAGTGGATGCATGAGTTCCACTGGATTTAGGTAGCTGGCCTGATCCCCCTACCTGGAGAAGATCTATGAAGGCTGTCAGCACTGGGGACTGATGGGACCAGCCACGTTTGTTGGCATTAAAAGGCTAACCCTGGATCTAGCTGTCCCATCTTGTCCCTTCCACGGGCCCCTTGCTCCCAGCCCACCCCAACATCCCCTTAGGGACACACTTTCCTCTGCACCTGGAACTGGTGGACAAAGAAAGATTCCTCTGATTTTTTTTTTTTTTTGACTACTGGACATGTTGAGTGTAAGGAATTTCCAGCACATTCCACAGGGAGTTCAGCTGGGAAGCCACCTGACCTCAAGGATTCCACTTCTCACAGGACGAGTCATCCTCCTTTTAGGGCAGACGTGGAATCTGATGGGGTCAAGTTACCTGCACCCCTCCTCCTCACCCTTTCCCAGTCCCTCAGCTCCCTGGCGGGCTAACAGCTGTAAGTTCAGCTAGATCCTAGCTGTGCTGGGGACCAGGACTGAGAACTGTGCTCTTCAGAAATTCTGAAGGCCAGTCTTTGAAGCGCATCTAGTTTAAAGATAGACCAACTGAAAGTCCCGAGAGCTTAAGTGGTTTACTAAAGCCACACAGCAAAAACTGGGGTTCAAATGCAGGTCTTTGACCTCTAAGGCCAGCTTTCTGTTTGCCTTCTCTTATTTTGCTTTACTCCCTGCAAAAGAAATGTCCCCAAGCTGGGTATAGTGGCTCAAGCCTTTAATCCCAGCACTTTGAAGGTTGAGGTAGGAGAATCACTGTGAGTTTCAGGTCAACCTGCCGAGAATAAGAGAGTACTTCAGGAAGAAAAAAAAAAAAGCGCTTGCTGGGAATGGAATAAGATGGCAAGTAGCTAGTGGAAGTGTGTGTGTGGGTCCTCAGGGCTTGCTCATGGTCACCTGCCAGGGTTCCAACAACCGTCTGTTCTGGGGTCCCTGGGCTCAGCCTCTCCCATCCCTTTATCAGATCCACCTGCACCCCCTCAGCTGAAAGCGCTCCTATGGTCCCGGGGCTCTGCGTGCTATTTTGGGAGCTGGATGGTGCTCTGAGGACAGGGAGGGGAGTCTAAGTTGCTCTATCTTCCTCTGAGCCCAGCACAAGATGCCCAGTGACTCTGAGCTGGTAGGAGGGCAGGACAGGAGACAAACCTGGGGCAGCCACCCACCCCAGGACTTCTCTTTCCTGAGGCAACAGGCTCACTTCAGGTTGCAGGTAGCAGCTCCCCACACTCTCAGGTCAGATTCCCAGCTGCTGCCCTGGGCAAGGCGTGTCTCCCATCCAGCCTGTGCTCAGGAGACCATTTGGGGCTTGAGTCTTCTTTCAGCAGAATGTCGCTCCATCACCTGTCACAACATGTGACACATTCTCTCTGCTTCCTCAGCTACAGCTTAGCTTGCCCAGAACCGAGCAGAACTGGACCAATCCAAGCTGAGTTCTAGGCAGTTCTACCCAGAGCCTCATCTTCTTGGTAACTCCTGGTCTCAAAGGGGCTGCTGTGTGGTGGCCATAATTTAGATGCTCACAGCTGAGTGCAATGGAACATACAGGGAAGACTGGAGAAGGTTTGTTTCCCTGTTCTCACGCTGCAGCATGGGTCTGGCTGCACAGGGTAGCTGCTGTGTTGGTGGTCCCATCCATCAATCACTCCAGCCTCACCCATCCATCACTTTATCCCTTCTGCCTTGCAACCCTGATAATTATCAGGAAGGTCAGTCATACGGCAAGCAACATTTCAATGTGAAGGTGTCCCTGGGCTCTGGAGGATTGGGTTATAATCACTAAGAGTTGAGGGCCTACTCTTGGCCAAGCACTTTACCTTGGCTCTAATTTTTGCATCCGACCTCATCCACCCCTAGAAAAGGAGCAGTTTCATCACAAAGGGAACCAAAGTGTAGGGTAGTGAAATGTCCTTTCCAGGGTTACAGAATTGCCAAGGAGCCAGCCTTCTAAACCAGATCAACCACCCTAAGGCCTCACCTTGTGGCTTCTCCCTGAGATCACGCTTACACATAGTTAGCCCTGGTCCTGCCTGACGCTCCCACTTCTGTTCATTTCAATCGGGTCCTCATAAAACTCTCTCAGCAGGAATGCCTGCACCCTCTCCACAGTGCCAAAAAAAGAACTGAGGTTCAGAGATGTGGTACAAAGACTTGCCCCAATACCTTAGCAAACTCACAGAAGGGGTTCCGAATACAGGCGTATTCCTGTTATAGTAAAAGGAGTATCTCCAGTGAGCTCTCCATAGAAACATTTTTTAAAATATTTATTTTATATAACAGGTTATGCTCTTTTCTCCCCTTGCCCCAGGTCCCATTACCCTGGGGGCCCTCTTCAGTGGGGTTATGGTATTTACTGTGGGGTCATGAAGGCTTCAGTCAGTCCCTATAGGGTAGTAGGCCAGGAAGGGGGGTACCGTGCCTTAGAGTATTCCTACCCACTCTGGTCCTTACAATCTTTCCATCCTCTCTTCTGCAGTGTTCCCTGAGCCATGGAAGGACTGTTGGCAGTCTGATTTAATGTTGAGTTCTCTGTAGCCTCTAGATTCCTGCTTTGATAGGTTTTGATTAATCATCGTGTCTGTCACCATCACCCTGGGGCTGGTTGTCAGGCTAACAGCATGATCAGTATTTATGGCATTGCTTTCTCTGCAATTTCTCCTGGGCCCTGGCAGATGTGGTAGAGGTGGATGTCTCATGGTGGGCAGTTGACTATATTCTTATCAATGGATCTTGGCTCTCCTCCAATTTCTTTGACATCTGTACATTAAAACAGGTTCTCCAACCAAGAGTGAGAGCAGCTTGGGCTAAAGGGGGTATGCAAAGTTATTTGAGAGATTTTTAGTGTGCAAGCTCACTCTTCTCTGGGTTTCCTACCCATGAGATTCTGACTTGGTTTCCAGTACCAGATATGAATCCATCCTACTGAGCCGGCCTCATGTCCAATCAGAAAACAGTTGGTTACTTGCAGAGTCTTCATGCCACTATTGCACAGTGTGTACTTGTTCTGCTGGTTGATTTTTTGGTCTACATGATCCTCTGATTATTCATGCTGTTGGTGACATTGTCTTCTGGTGGCTCCCATAGAGCTCTCCAGTACTGTGAGGGCTAGCAAGGAGGGAGCTAGCCAGGGAAACTTTTTAATGGGAATTTTTATTGAAGCATTGTGGATTTAATATGCAGCTATGAAAAAATATAAGGAAATTTCTTTTTCTTGGGCTGAAGAGATGGCTCAGCAGTTAAGGCACTTGCCTGCAAAGCTTAACAACCCGAGTTCAATTTCCCAGTACACACATAAAACCAGATGCACAAAGTGGCACATGAATCTGGAGTCCGTTTGCAGCAGCTAGAAGCCCTGGCATTCTCATTCTTTCTGTCTGTCTCTTAAATTTCTCTGCTTGAAAATAAATAAATAAATAAATAAATAAATAAAAGAAAAAAAATCGTTTTCTTTTTAGACAAATTTCTTGTACCCTTTGTCCAAGTTCCTCATATGAAAACATCTAAAAAACTGATATCACAGCCCAGATAGAGACATTTATGCAGTAATCCAAGTTCTCACTCAGATTTCCCCAGCTTCACTTATACTGTCTTGGTGTCAAAATTCTATCCAATTTTAACCCAAGAAAGTTCATGTATCCATCCTCACAGTTAAGACCCACAAAGATCCCCAGTATATACTTTTATTACAATCTCCACTTCTCTTCCACCCTCCACAGAGCTCTGACACCTTGTTTTCCATGCCTATAATTTTATTTCAAGAATGTCATTTAGGGGTCATAGGAGATGGCTCATAGGTTAAAGGCACTTACTGTTAAAGTCTGTGGACCCAGGGTTTATTTCCCTAGGACTGACAGAAAGCCAGATGCAAAAAGCAACACATACATCTGGCATTTGTTTGCAGCTGCAGGAAACCTTGGTGCACAAAAGTGAACATATGAAAAAGAATGTTATACAAACGGAGTCTTATAATACTAGACCTTTGGAGTTGGCTTTCCTCAAGTGGCAGAATTCTCTGGGGATCCACCCAAATTGTCATGCGTATCTGTGCTCTCCCTTATAGTCAGTGAGTAGCATCCCATGGCAGGCAGGGTCAAAGCTGATGCCTCCAACCTTCCAGGCGGCTCTGTGCCAGGATGAACACATTGGTGAGAACAGAGGTGGGCTCTGTCAGCATTCTGCTCCCCTGAATGCTTTTGCAGACTGGAAGGGTGGAGACCCTTTGTGAACACTGCTTTGAAGGTTACAAACAGAAATCCCAAGTTCATGCCTATTCAGGGGCAGAGGATGGAGTAGAGCATCTGGCTGCTGCCTTACCATGACGCCCTCGCAGAGGAGGAAACAGTCCTTTGCTGAGGGTCGCTCACTCCCAGGCTTCTCTCTGACCCCTTACAGCCAGGGGGTGGGGGGGAAGAGGGCTTCTGAGGACAATGGCCTTCCCGGTCTGCCCACACTGACATTTTTCTCTTTCTGGAGGAAGAGCGGAGACCATGTCTGACACGGAGGAGGTAGTGGAGGAGTACGAAGAGTGAGTATCTGGGAGCATGTCCTCTCCAGGGTGCTGTGCTCCCCTTCCCCTCGTACCTGGCCAAGGAGACACCTGCTTCCCTGGGGTCCTAGAGGAAGTGGTGGGGCCTGTTTCCAAGATTGGAGCTGGGATTTCCCCTCTTTCTTTCCACTCCTGTACCTCCAGGCAGATTTCAGGCTGGGGACTTTGGGAATACAGGGCCCAGCTCTGGGGTCAGTGGGGTCCTACGTGAACCAGGAGGCTGGGTCAGTGACTCCCCAGGCCACAGAACTGATGGTGCATCCCCCCCTTCCACTGACCTGACCCAAGACCCAGGGTAATCACTCTTCCTTGAATCCGTAGTCATCCAACAATGTCTACCCACAGCCCTGTTCTAGAAATAAGCCAGAGGTGGGGCACAGTTATGCAAGCCCACAAGGACCCCAGGTAGAAACATCGCCAGGGAGAACACAGAGCTCCTGGGGGAATTTCCTCTTCATTTGGAAGCATGGAGGGAATTAGCCAGGGGGTGTGAAGTGCAGAGGCAGATGCAGATGTGTGGAGAAGGCAGACCTTACTCGATAGCACTGGGAAACATTAGAAACATTGGAGAGGGAAGGGCTTTCTAGAAAGAAGCTCAGAGGTAGAGGAGGAAGATACCAAGATTGCTGGCACAGAGGTTCCTTAGGGATGGAGGCGGGCAGATAGTGCTGGCTGAGAGGGTGGCCCCGCCACTAGAGACTTCTCAGGGCAGGCTGAGGAGCGAGACAGAACTGAGAAGGAGAGAAGGAGACTGGCTGTCTTCACTCTGTTTGCACGTGGGTGTGTGTGCACAGATCCTCACAGTGTCTTCCTTCACACCCAGGGAGCAGGAAGGTAAGCCCGTGGGGATGCTCGCTTGGATTGAAGACAGCATGGCAGAAACTGACCCACCTCTTCTCTCTTCTCTTTCTGCCCTGGCTTTCTCTTCTGAGCAGAAGAAGCCGTGGAAGGTACGTACTTTGAGCAGGTGGAGAGTCAGAGAGGAGGAGTCTCTGGAGGCCAGTATCCCTGGGAAAACAGCCAGTCTGTCCCTGCCTTGAACTCCAACAACTGGGGACACTACATGAGAGTCAGCCCTACCATGGTTGCTTGGGTTTTGGGGCAAATCCATCATCTAGCTTCCACAATCATTCATGCATGTCTGAGCGTTTTTCATCTCTACCTTCTGCCCCCAGTTCTGAAGCAGACACCCCACATCCTTCCCAGATATTGTTTCCTGCTTTAATATTTCTGGCACATATCTCTAAAATATAAACACTACTTTATTTATTTTTTATTATTATTGCCCATAATGAGTTACAATATTTAGTGGGCAAACAGTGAATTGTTTTCCCCAATTCCCCGCTGCCCCCCCTCCCCAAACCGCTGGATAACCTCCTCCATGGGTCATCTGGATCAGTCCTTGTGACAGGGGACCTAAACACTACTTTAAAAAACAATGCCAAGATCAAACCCAAGGACATTCTTTTGAATTCTTTTTCTTTCTTTCTTTTAAAAATATTTTTATTCATTTATTTGCAAGCAGAGAGAGAAAGAGAGAGAAAGAGAGAGAGAGAAAGGACATGTCAGGGTTTATAGCCACTGCAAATGAACTCCAGATGCATGCGCCTTTCTGTGCATCTGGCTTTATGTGGCTACTGAGGACTCAAACCTGGGTTGTTAGGCTTTGCAGACAAGCACCTCAACCACTGCGCCATCTCTCCAGCCCTTGAAATTTTTTCAAATGTGATTATGAATATGAAAGTGCTCAGCTACCTGAGCTGTTGGCAGGAAACTTTTTCATTACTATCTGGCAAAGGTTTATCTTGCTGCACCCTACTCTTGGATATGATGACACATCTCCCTTTTGGGGTCCCCTCTTTCTGGAAGAACATCCTGACCCTTCCATCCTGAGAGCTTGACACCAGAAGTGATGGAAACCTTCTGCCAGTCCTCACAGAGCCCAAAGCACGGCCGTGTGCTCCCAGCTCTGCAGCGCAGACAGGCTGCCGTCTGGCCTGCAGTTTGTGTGGACATGAGGAGAAGCTGCCCTCCTTACTCCCCCAGCCTGCTAGAGAATGGGATAGCTCTCTGCTCCTTTAGGCCTGATCTGGGTCATCTACCCAAAGGAGAGCTGGGAGGGAAGTTCATAAGTGAAACAGAAAGAACTCAGGAGAGTCATTTTTGGTTTGTAAAGAACACTAAACGCTACAAGAGTCTGCTAACCACTGAGTTAAATCCCCAACCCGTTTTTTAAAGACAAAATCTCTCTCTAGCCCAGGTTGCCATCAGACTTGTGGCAATCCTCCTGCCTCAGCCTCACAAGTGTTGGGATTATAGGTGTGAGCTACAGCACTGGCTGGATTCCTGATCTGCGTGAGCTTCCTTTGCCATGGAGGATTTCTTGCTTCATCACAACAGATAGGCTGGTGGGCTCTGGGCCACTGACCTCATTGGGATTTGGGTCCAATTTGACTGCTTCACGCAGAAGGATTTGGCTGTGAACTAAAGTGTTCTCCGCCGAGCTCCCTGCATCATCTGCACTGGCTTTGCTTGCGTGCGTGGCCTGCAGCAGCTAAGGACCTGGGGCCAACAGAGGCAGGGTCTGCATGAGCTGCTGAGGCCTACGGGCCTCCTGCAAGAATAGACGTTCCTCAGTGTCCCTCTCCCTTGGCAGAAATTGGCATCTAGAGCAATAGGGAAGCATAGCCCATGTCCTCGAGTTATGAGTCCAGTTCTGCCTTCTTGGGGGAGTTCCTTACAACAGGCCAGGCTTGATCCCCAGGTCTGGCTCCCAGAGAGGCTTCCGGAATGTAACCTTAGGAGTGTACAGGTGTTTTGTGGGATACTGCTAAAACTCAGTCAAGGCAGAGAAGTTTGATGGACGTCAATTGCTCCCTGCTCTCTGCCCTTTGCGGGTCTCTGTCTCAGTGCCAGGGTGAGCTCTGTAGTCTAGAAGCAGGGAAGGGCTAGTTAGTGCCTCTGAATTCTTCCCTGTGCCAGGCACTGCGGGTCACACAGTGTCATTTGGTTGGTTCTCACGGTGTCACCATTTCCATCCTGCTCATCCTGGAATGAGTTGGGCATGTTGTTGAAATGATGGCTTGGGATTCGGTGCTCAGGCCTAACTCTGCGGCTGGGGCTTACTGTTGCACACTAACCTCTTCTGCTTCTTCCCGTTGCTGCGGCCACTCCCTGAACCCAGAAGAGGAATACTGGCAAGAGGACGAAGACGGTAGTACAGCCTTCCCTGCCTGCTCCCACTCCCTGCTCTCCTGCTCACCTAGGCCTCTGGGTTTGGGGTAGAGCGTGTTGGGTGGGCCAGGCATTACTTTCCCAGCTTTGGGGGGACCAGGACCCCAACCTTCATGTCTGTCCTTCATGTTCCTGACTTTTCTCTGGGGTGGGCAATGGGAAGGACCTGAACTGTCCTGTCTTCCCACCTGTCCTGAGGCAGGACTGAATTGCCCCCAACTGCTCCACTGCGCATGCTGGTGTTCTGTGTGGAGCTCCTCCCTGTGAGCTGCCTGGCCCCGGGCCCAGTGGCCAGAGGTTCCTTGGGAACAAAGTCACTGGAAGGCAGCTGGGGAACTGGAGATAGACAGAGCAGAGAGGACATGATGTCAGCCTTCAGACTTGTGCTTCTGAGTGGTGGGGCAAGGCTGGACTTGCTCCAGGGGATAGCAAGAGCCAGAGGAGACAGACAAGGGCTTAATTTTAGAACAAGCTCTCCCACAAGATGTCCTGAGATACATGTCCCAGGGAGGCAGTGAGCATGACCCACTCAGTACATGGCCATGTGATAAGGGGTTCATGACACAGAGAAACAGAGCCTAGGGCAGGAGAAGAGCTAACATGGTAGTCTAAAGGTGGACCTTCAACTAGCTATCTCCTTCCGGGCCATTCCTCTTCTCTTACACCTCCTGAAAGGATCTTTTTGAATAAACCTCCTGCAGGAATGAAAGAAGAGGCAAGCCCAGGCCTCAGAGAGGACTCAGACGTAGGGAAAAAGAGAGGCTGAGGCAGAGGGAGTGGAGGTGCCCTTTCTACCTTCCTTCCTGAGGTGTTTTCTTTGCTCTCTGCCAGGAGGCCACCACTTGTCGGGTCTATCCATCACTGAGCATTACATAACACTTCCGCCATGCAGAACCCTGGTCTGGGTGGCATCCTGTCTCCCTAATCTATCCCCTCCAAATGCTGGGAGAGGCCGGGTCTACATCCTGCCAACAAATGGATGAAAATAGAAATTCCTGGCAACCTTCTGGAGCAGCAATCTCTGATGCTGGGCCTCTTGTTCCCGCAGCCCTGTGGAGTTGGTCTCTCTTAGATACAGAGGAAGAAGCTCCAGACTCGCAGTCACTGAGTCCACGACAGAACTTTCCTGACACCCCATCAAACTCACCTGTCCTGTGGCCCAGAGACTGGGTGGAGCATCCAGGGTGGAAACTTGGGAAAGAGTCATGTCATGAGGAAGGATCTGGAAGGAAGAGATGAGTTGGGCAGCAGGAAGCCCTACAGCCCCCTACTCTAATTTGGTTCCCAGCAATGGGTCTTGCTTCCCCCTTTCAGCTTTGCTGCTCCCCATAGTACTTATCAGAGCCTCAAACTTTCCTACTTCACATTTAGGACCCTTCCAGTAGCCTTCAGTAGAGGACAGGTCTCTATACTAGAAGAGCCCCAGGTCTGATTCCCAAACTCTCAGGGAGGCAGATTTGACATAATCATCAGCCTGATGGGACCCTTCTGTTATGTTTCACTTTTCTCATAAAGGAACTGACAGTGAATGTTCAGGCCTGCAGGCCAGTCTCTGTCATACTAACTCAGCCTTGAGGCTGTGGCACAGACAGCGTAGATAAGTGAGTGAGGCTATGCACCTGTGAACCTTTGCGTATGTAGTATCAAGTTGGATGTAGCCTTGGGCTCTAGTTTGCTGATTTCTGGTTTAAATCAGGAACCAAACAGCCCTTCTTCTGTCATTCACATGGGTGGCTCCCAAATTCGTGTGAGTCTGCATATCATTGACCCTGACACCCTTCCTTTCCGTCTGCTGTCTGTTCTGGGTGCTGCCTGATGGCACACACAGGGATTAGCTGTTGACAGTGTCTGGTTCACCTCTCTAGAGCAAGAGGAGGCAGTAGAAGAGGAGGCTGATGGGGTTGAGGCTGAGGCCGAAGATGAGACTGAGGAGACCAAAGCAGAAGGTATGACCCTGGGCCGAGGGAACAGGGGGCTGAGGGGCAATGATGGTTATAAGGAAGCTGTCAGCCACAAACTCTCCAACCTACGTACTGGGCTGGAGGCATCAGTCCATTGTCCAGTGTTTCAGGCCAGGCAGTCTTGGCCCAGGTACATGTGTGGGAAAGACATCTGGCTGACCCTGCCTTTCTGTGAGGGAAATGTTCTAGATGGATTTCAGCTCAGAAATGACTTCTGTTCATGGCTCATGTCTTGTTTAGAGGATGGCCCAGAGGATGAAGCCAAGGATTCTGAAGGTAAGGGCTGCTGGACATCAGAAGAGACGTTTGAAGCTGCAAAGGAACCCCTCATGATGGATTTGGGGGACACTGCTGGTGGGGCTCCTACCAACAGGTGGATAGGAGGGATTTGGGGGATAAGAGGGCAAAACTTGGTAGTACTTGGAGGGTTTGGGGGACTCACCTATAAACCTTTGCCTTCCTTATCTCAGAAAAGTTGTCTTGATACCTAAAAGGAAGGGAGTGTCTAGCCCTTGGTATGAGCAGGGCAGTGGGACCTGGATGCCATATTCACACTTGACAGCATTCAGGCAAAATGTTAGTAAGGCTTTGGTGTTTGTAGGACGGATTTCCAAGTCATAAATGGTCATGGCTGTGGTCCTGTCAGCCTGCTAGCTGGCTCAGCGCTCCTGAACCAGGAGGGACAATCAGTGAGAGCTTGGAATCATACCCTACCAGCTCCGTGGCACTGTGGATCCCAGGAAGTCCTGGGTGCATAGCAGAAGGCAGTCTTGGAATGGGGTTCTGGGGTCAGAACCCTTGGAGACCTGCCCACAGAATCTGCTCCTCACTGTGACACCTAAGAAGCAATCTGCCCAGCCCAGAAATGGTGAATGAAAGAAGGCTTTGAGCTCTGTGCTGAGGGTGTTGGCTCTGTAGTCACAGCCACCCTCTGTGACCTCCCCTCGTGGCTGCCTTCATGCTTACGGATGCTCCTGGAATTTGGGATTCCCAGGACTAGAAGGGACTCCCCATGGGAATGAGGAAACGGAGGCTTACAGGTTTCTAGCTCATGGGTGTGTAATTTGGACCAGATCCTGGATTCTTCACCCTGTACCTATGTGCTTCCTTTTACTCCAGATGGCCCAGTAGAGGAGTCCAAACCCAAGCCCAGGTGAGTGGGAGCACCTGTGAGAAGGCCCTAGGAGAAGAGTCCAGTGAGTGAGGGTGTCAAGGGTAGAGCAGGAGTGTATGTGGTGTAATCAGCATGAGCTGGCGGGTCCCATACACCGAAACACATCTGGAGGCGATGGGTGTTGTAGGGGGTTGGGAGACAGGAGTGTTTTCCTCTTGATGCTTCTTCTGCCAGAAAATGATGCCTCAGCCACCTGTGGCTTCTTCAGCCCACATCTGCCCCAGTTCCACTCACTCGTCCTTCCCTTGGCTGGCCACTGTGTATCTGTATAGGGATGTCTAAAATATCTCCCTTCAGCTTCACAAGACCTGAGGGCAGATGGGGAAACCGAGGACCATAGACCCACCCAGGGCACCGTCTTTGACCAGCCTCTCTGCTTCCCAGCTGTGTGGTTTTGAGCCAGTTACTCTGAGCCTTGGCTTTCCTGAGACTTGCACTACTCGCACCTATTGAGAGGATGAAGTGAAAGGACCTTGAGCCAGCGTGGTGGATGCTGGTGTGGCCATCATTATAGTGGTGGAAGGAAGAAGGCCCTGGCAGCCCTGGACACACACAGTCCCTCAGGTCCCATGTGGGGTTGGTGGGTCTGACTTATCATTCCTCTCTCCAGCAGGCTGTTCATGCCCAACTTGGTGCCACCCAAGATCCCTGATGGAGAGAGAGTAGACTTTGATGTGAGTGATGACTGTGGGCAGAGCAGGCCTGGGGGTGATCACAAGGGCTCTGGTGAGAGAGAAAGAAAAAGAGAGAGGAAGAGAAGGAGGGAGGGAAGAAGGAAGAAAGAGAGGACAAAGATCCTACGCTTGTGGGTGGGGGCAGGTTGTAGGTGGGACGGCACTTAGCACGATAGCACAAGTGAGGCTGGTTGCCAGTCCTTGAGCACGACCATGGTTAAGGCCCCAGGCCTTGCCAGCACCTTTTGAATTGAGCCTACCTATTTCTGCCCTGGACTGCATGGTGGCAGCCTCTCAGCCCCCACTCTACCCACAGGACATCCACAGGAAGCGCATGGAGAAGGATCTGAACGAGCTGCAGACCCTGATCGAGGCTCACTTTGAGAATAGGAAGAAGGAGGAGGAGGAGCTCATTTCTCTCAAAGACAGGATCGTAGGTGTCACCTTCGTCCCCTGAAGCTCCGTAGCCTCTCTGTCCTCCTCTCCTAACCTGCTGGGCGCAGCTCTCCTTCAGGCTCCTGAATTGCTGTCTGCTCTCCTTGGGCTCCTGCCATCTAGCCCACCAGCCTGGATGCTCCTGGGCTGCAGGAGCTGAGCTTGATCATTTCTGCTGCCAGGACAGGGCCCACGTAGCTCTTGTAGACAGGTGAAGCCACCTGATGTGTCCCAGTGGGCCCTCGAGTGGGTGCTTCTCTGCTGGGTCCACCTGTGAGGGGCCACTTCCACCTGTGCCTGTGGAGCACAGGTCCCTACATCTTAGGGTGACACCTCTCCCAGGCACACACAGAAACCTTTGGCTCTCTCTGTAGGAAAAGCGGCGGGCAGAGCGGGCCGAGCAGCAGCGCATTCGCAGTGAGCGGGAGAAGGAACGGCAGAACCGCCTGGCTGTGAGTGACCCCAGGCCAGCCATGGAGCCCCGAGGCTCAGCTCCTGCAGAGCCCCTCAACACGCACAGATACCCATTCAAGAGGCAGATTCATCACACCAGCTTGAGCTATTGTTTTGGCTCTGAGAACACACCAGTGAAAGGACAGACGAACTGGGCCTTATGCATGTGACATTTTAAGACACTCCAAGCCCCCATCCCTCTGTAGGGGGACTGAGAGTCTGTCACCCTCCTGTGCAGCCAAAGCAATAAGCCCTAGAGGATAGTGGGACCTCACAGGTAGGAAGCAAGAACTCCTTACATACTCATTTCTTCCTCTCAGTAAACTAATTGGTGCCCATCCCATGTCAGAGGCAACCTCAGAAGTCACTGTCCAGCAGGGAGAAAGCTGATGTCACCTGTAAAGAACACACTTCAGGCCAGAGCCAAGTTTCCCACCCTCCTTATTCTCTTTCCTCCCTTCCCTGACATCAGGAGGAGAAGGCCCGGCGTGAGGAGGAGGAGAACAGAAAGAAGGCCGAGGATGAGGCCCGGAAGAAGAAAGCTTTATCTAACATGATGCATTTTGGAGGTTACATCCAGAAGGTAGGCGGGAGGCAGCAGGGGCACCAAGAGGTCCCTTGAGGCTGATTTTGGTTGAATCCGGAAGGAAATCTCCTGCTGCTTGGATGGAGTTTGAGGCCTCTTGTCCAGCCCCTGAGATGACTACCAGCCTGAGCATGGCTTCTCTAAGAGCTGTGTGGGCAGAGGCTGGGGCATTACTGTCTTCTCACCCCGGCTCCTTGTGGTGACTGGGGACAGCTAAGAGAGTCCTTGACCCTAGGGTCAGAGCTCTAGTTAGAGGCCCAGCTCTGCTACACATAGCAGTGTGATGAAACTACCTTCTGAGCCTCAGTTTCCCCATATTGCCTTCCCTGATGCTTCAGAATGGCAAACAAGCTATCATGGAAGAGTAGGTGCTACAGAGACGTGGGTGGTCTGTTCCTGGACAAAGGCCAGATAGAGATTTTCCCATGTGCACGGAGGGATCAGAACATTTTTTAAGGAAAATCTAAGCCCGTGTCTTTGCAGTGATCATAGTAGCCATATTGCCTACGCCCTAAGCCTCAGACTTGTGCATTCTCTGATCACGTTTTCCTCCTGTCTCCCTCTGCCTTCTCTCTCTGTCTGTGTGGCGGTCTTGGTCTTTCTCTCTCGGTCTTTCTCTCATGATTTCCTGGTTTAGCAAGCCCAGGTGGGTACAAAACCTCAAGAATTCTTCTCTTTAGTTTTAGAAAGCTGCTTGAGAGGGGAGGGGAGAATGCTTTGCAAGGGGAGAATGGGGGAGTCCTGGAAGAGGTTGGTTAGGTCCAGGAGAAGGGGCCTCGATGGCCCTTTCCGCCCCTGCCTTAGTTTCTTGAGGAGCACAGCAGGCGGTGGTGTGGGGTGTCCAGGAGAATAAGGACCTGATTTTCTACAGGCCTCAGCCCACTTTCAGGAGGGGGGAGGGAGGCTCAGGAGACGGACAGGGGCTGTCTCTAGCCCAGTTTCCATGTTCACTACCCACATCAGACAGAACGGAAGAGTGGGAAGAGGCAGACAGAGCGAGAAAAGAAGAAGAAAATCCTTGCAGAGAGAAGGAAGGTGCTGGCCATCGACCACCTGAATGAAGACCAGCTGAGGTGGGGCCAGTTCTTGGGGTGGTTCCTGGAGCTCTGCCCCTGAGATGTAGTGGGGGCAGGGGGTGGCGGCACTTCTTGTTGGGAACCACCAGAGGGAGCAACTCCCTCATACATTTGCCACAGAGGTTTGCTGGCTAGGAGTTGGGCCTTGGCAGGTCAGGCCACCCCCCTTGTCTGGTCTTTGCTGATGGGCAAAGAGAACTGGGTGGCCCTTCACCTGTCTGAGCTCCAGCTGGCCCACCTGCACTAAGGAGACTGAACTAGAGGTCTACACAGCCAACAGGTCCTCGCCCCTTCCTCCCTGCTCTCAGCAGTCTCCCTGAGCAATGCACACACTAGATTAGACCCAGGATGGCCAGGCCCAGAGCATGCGCTGGGGCGCCCTCTCCAGGCCTGAAGGTGGATGGGCAGGCTGGGGCCCCAGGTCTGGGTCAGGACCAGGGTGAAGGCCAATGAAGAAGGCTTGTCACTGTCCCCACGGTGGCCCCTGCAGAGAGAAGGCCAAGGAGCTATGGCAGAGCATCTACAACCTGGAGGCTGAGAAGTTTGACCTGCAGGAAAAGTTCAAGCAGCAGAAATATGAAGTGAGCCTCTCACTCTGCCCCTTCCTCACCGTGCTCCTGGTTTGACTGGGTCCCCTACTGCTGTTGTCCCTCAGGCCCCTCCCTGACTTATGGACTCATGTACCCTTAACTCATGTCTGGCCTCCAACAGTGGGTGCTTTCTCACCCCCCCTCACTTAACGCCCTGATGCTAAGCTGAGTCCCCTCATCCTCCACCCCAGGCTTCCTAGGATCTGAGCTGAATGAGCCCCAGCTTTTCTTTGTGTCCCTGTTGTCTTACAGATCAATGTTCTGCGAAACAGGATCAACGACAACCAGAAAGTGTAAGCGTCTGAGGCTCTTCTTGAGTCTCCTGCCCTGCGTTCTTCCCACCCTTCAGTTTATACCTTCCTTCTCTCCTGCTCCTCTCCACCCCCAGCATCCCCCACCTGCCCCTGCCACATGAAGACCTGTGATCCCCCTGTGCTCCCCATCTCATGAGGTCCTTCTTCTTCTGCAGCTCCAAGACCCGTGGGAAGGCCAAGGTTACCGGGCGCTGGAAGTAGAGGCTGAGATGCCCTAACCAAAGCTCTACTCTTTGCCTGTCCCTGCCCTGTGCACCTCAGCTCTGGGACCTTCTGGTCACCCAGTATAGACTCCTGTCTGGAAGCCAGTACTCCTGCCTGCTCCCCTGCCCATACCACACCAGGAATAAAAAGCCAACACACTGCACACACTGAATGGCATCTCTGTCACTTCCTGAACATCACAAGAAGTCAGAGCCCTGTTATCTGCCTGGTTTGTTTCTACCCTGAGTGAGTCACTGCACCTCAGAGCTCAGGAGGGAGCCATGAACAGTGGACAGGACTTGTGATTTTAGCCACTGTGAGTCACCAGGAACAGCAGAGTGGGGAAGAGTGCTGTCGTATGAGGAGAGCATTCTCCATGTGAGTCACTCACTGGGGAACAATAAGGCCTCTTTAAATGGTTCCTGTTTTCTTTCTCCTCTTGGCCAAGGCACTAAGAGCCTGCTGTCTGAGGGGCAGGGAACCTTGAGGGAGGAAGGAAGGCTGGTTTCATTGGGCAGCTGTTCATGTCAGAGTTGCCAAGAGGTCTGACTAGTTCTTAGTGCCTTGGTTTCCCCTTTCCCACGATCTGCATAGTCTAGAGCTGAAAGCCACAAACCATGGATTCCAGGATCCTTGAGCTGAAGAGGACAGCGCGCTGGCACAGATTTCAGTGAGCAGAAGGACAAGGACGCCATAGAGAAGGGAGAACATCCAAGCCAACATTTCTCTAGGGCAATGCCCGAGAGGGACAGGCTCTCCTGCACAACCAGGCCTTGGCTCAGGCTTTCCTTAGCTAAGATCCTTTCCCCCCACTCTTCCTTATTACCCAACAAGACCCAGTGAACCCCAGCTCAGAGAGGTCCCCATTATCTTTAGGCAGCTAGGCACCTCTCCTTTTGCTGAGCACCCAGGCCCTCCTGTGACTTGTGCAAGCCTACATAATCCTCTAATACCACACTATTAGATCCTACCTGTTCCTCTGGACACAATACAGACCTCTTTATCTTAGGCTGTGTTCTAAGACCCATTTGATAGATAGAGATGGGATAGATGATGCTAGAGAGGCAGACATGGAAGGCTATGGCCCTGAGGCAACCAGTAGGGGCTGAGCATGTGGTCAAGGACTCACTTCTTACTCATCCACCCATCCTTTCCCACATTGCTGTAACAAAACCTGACAGAAGCAAATTCAGGGAGGAAGGATTTATTTGGTTCACAGGAGGTACATGGAACATCCACCATGGGCAAACACGCTGACGGTGGATGGGAAGTAGAGAGACCTTGGACTGGAAGTGGATGAACTGTTACCTTCAAGCCCACACCCCATGGCCCTGAATCTGCCAACTAGGCCTAGCATCCAGAAGTTCTACAACCTCCCCAAACAGTATCACCATCTGAGCACCAAGGGTTCAAATGTAAGAGCCTGTGGGGGATTTTTATATTCAAACCATAAGATATCCCTTCCTCAGTAACTGTGTCCTAAGCTCTGACTGGACGCTGGACGCTGTGCTGGGAGCACAGGTGCTTTAGTGGATGTGAGAGGCTAGGAAAACACAGACAGGGCCACACTTGGCTTTAGCAGGCAGGATGGTCTTCTGGATGGAAGTGTATCTGCCGAGTCCTAGATGAAGAAGGAGGAGAAAATCAAAGAGAAGAGGTGTACGTTGTGGGGTGGGGCAGCAGTACACAGCAAGTCCTACAAACAGGAGGCAGCCTGGTGCATTTGAAGTGCCGTGGTTATTAGCATAACCCACACACTTTCTGGTCATGGACACAAAGGGCTGATGGAAATGCCCTGAATAGACAAGGAAGCAAGAACCAGGGCCATAGTCCTAAACGAGCCCTCACCATGGTCTCTGGGCCACAACCATAGTTCCTGGGTGCTAGTGCACCCTCACTCTTCCAGTTTACAGGGTAGGACAGCTGAGGCAGGGTCCCAGCATGCCCCCAGGCAGGACACCACCCTCAACTTCCTTTGCATCCCAGAAGCAGAGGCATCAGTTAGGAACTGAGACCTCAGAATATTCCAGCCCACATCAAGTTCCCTTGGGACTCCACATTCTATATGCCTCAAGGTCTCCTAGAAGAGGTAATGGTGGCCCATGGCTCCTTGTCCCCCCAACTAATCTGTAGGTTCATTCCTGTGTGACAGCAGAGGTGTCTCAACACCTGTATCCTGAGGCAGACAGGGAGGTACCCCTACCCTTTGGCTCTGAACCCCCACTAAAGCCAGATCTTTTCTCCTAAGGTCACCTGGGGTCCCAGGAAGATTTTCTGACCTCAACTATTCACCATTTCTTAGTGGCCAGGAACACTGGTGGTAAGCTTTCAGCTCTAGTGGACACCCACTTGTTGGCAGTTCACTTTGTGAGATGGCCATCATCTCCAGTCACCAAGAAGGATGACATAGTAATCTAAAAAATATCTAGAGAGGGGTGAGAGAAAAAAAAGTTCACATAACTTTTATTACAGCATATTAGCATAATTGTTCTCTTTACTTATTGTTAGCCTTTTACTGTACCTAATTTATAAATCAAATTTTAGCATGTTTAGAAAAAAAACAACATTGTATATTTAGGGTTTGGGACTAGCCATGGTTATAAAACTAGAGTCTTCCCCAGGGAAGGGAGGTCTACTATATTTTGAAATACACAACACATTATTATTAACTAGCAGAATCCCAGAACTTACCCTCTTACATTACTGCAACTTTCTAGACATTGACCAATGTCACCCTGCACCTTGGTGCCTGGTGGCCACCGTTCTAGCCTCTACTGTGTGAGTCCCATTCTTTTTAGATTTGACATCCAAGTGAGGTCATACAGCATTTGTCTCTGCTTTGACTTCTTTCACTTAAAATAGTGCCTTCTAGTTCATCTTCAGGAAAGATCTGTGGGTCCCCTGGGGAGGTCATCATAGGTGGAACACCACAGGTTCTCCTGAGTGCTGAGTTAAGCCAGGAGACCAGCAACACCTTGTCTGAAGCATGGAACAATCACCAGAAGTGGATCCAGGGGAGATGGCTCTGTTCTGTCCCACTTAGGCAAGACAGAGTGAAAGTGTGCCGGGGTACAGGGACATACCTGTGTGGTCAGTACAATGCAGAGTCCTTCTAAGTTTAACAGACAAGGGTACAGGCTAAGACCAAGTAGTCCTGTACCTCCCACACTCTTAGGGAACAGAGGCATGTGGCTGTATGCACAGAAACACAAATGGATACCCAAACAAAATCCTACCACATCCTCAGCTCATCCATTCTGCCTATTGAGCCCAATGCCAGAGGTGCAGGTATATCCAAGAGGGGCCTCATGACCATCCAAGAGGGCACAGGGATGAAGAGGATAGGGGTATGGTGGGGAACTAGGGCCTATGCCCACCTACCAAGCCTGATCTCTGCTGTGTCCCATTCTGTATACTCCAGGCAACACCCACTCCACCACCTTAGTTTCTGCCGTGTCCTACTTTGTCCCAATGGCTCCTTGCTTCATGGATCCGTTGGTGCCTTACGTCCACCCATCTGCTCCACTTGGCCCCGAGTTAGTTAGCGATTTCTTCTCTGTCCTGTCTTCTGATTTATTGTCCAGATCCTCTGGTGTCCTGGGCAGAGCTCCTTCCTACTACACCCACTTTAGATCAGCTAAGAGAACAAGGGTTTCTGGGGTTCACGTGCCTAGAGCCCAGCTCTTGGAGCTTCAGGCACATGCTTTAACTCTATTTCTCCAATCAAATTCTGGCTCTGCATGTCCCAGCTCTGGGGCCTTGGGAAGCTATTCACTATGCTTCTGACTCTTCCTATCTCAAAGTGGGCATGGCTATGGCAGTGTTTGTAGTGAGTAGGGTAGTACTTGGTGAAGACCAAGTGCATAGTCCCTGTTAGCCACTGCCATTGCCGTCCTAGTCATCCAAGTTTGGGGAGGCCAGCTCCCCACTGCTCATTCCGGCCTAAACCCTCCTGTGTGTGTGTGTGTGTGTGTGAGGGGTGGGATATGAAGCTGCTAGTGGCTATTCCTTGCCTCTAGGTCCCAGGGCCAGGCCTTCTCCCTGGCCATACTACTGGGAGCTGCAGTGTATGGGTGCTGCTGCTTTAGATTGCCCTCCAAATGGCCAGGTATGGGCCACAATCTGGCCGAAGGTGGTGAGATTCCAGGTGGCTCTCTACCCCTGACTCTACAGGCAGGTTTTTGGAAAGGGTAGGGCAGGTCCTCAGCTTTCCTGGGTGGCACCCAGGGCCAGGCCTTCTAAATGGCTCCACTTGGGATTGGGGGTAGAAAGGGGGTACAGGAGAAATCAGGCTGGACCCCAGATGTCCACCATGTGGCTGTTGGCACTTGCCTATCTGGGTGTGCCAATTCTGGCTGTCCTCTGAAAATTCAGCTTACTCTGAGGAAGGCAGAGTATGAGTGGGTAAAATGCCACCCCTGTGGGCCAACTCACTCCATCTCTGCATGCGGGCATTGTAGATGAAGGAACACCCAGGCTTCTCCAAACTGTAGCAGTGACCAGAGTTGCAGTTTCCCATGGGCTGGCTGGGGGTGGACTAGGGTATAGGGCAGAAGTCCAGGGACTCAGCTCCCACTGTTCCGTTCCCGTCCTGCCCATCCAGGACCTGATGGGAGATGTGCTGTCCAGAAAAGGGAGGCCAGCCTGAAGGTGGCACTCAGGAACCTCAGCCCAGCAAGCAAAGACACAGTCAGCATCCTCCTTGGGAGCAATTATAGCCCGTTCCTATGTCCACGTGGAGAGGGACCTGTGGATCATGGAAACGTCTGCCATTGTCTTGTCACCTGTCTAACTCTTCAGAAAGAGTGTATGCACCTCAGGACAGACTGACTCCAGGGCCAGCAGGGCTGATGGGACTATGTCTGGAGGAGGCCCATTGCTTCTGGAACCTTCTGCTGCCCTCCTCTTACTTGCTAGCTAGAAGCAGTCAGATAGTTTTGGGTCCATCTTCGTCCTCTGCAATGCCTCTTCCTGGTCCTAAAATGCCCTTGTTTCTCCAAGAAGCCTTCTGGCCATGTTCTGAACCTGTGGCTGGCTTCCTCCAGAGAGGCCCTTTGAGAACTCCTACTGAGGACTCATTTCTTTTGGCCATGGTGCCCTGCGACCAGCTCCGGGTGCTTAACTCTCCCTTCCTGGCCACAGTTAGCAAACTTCAGCTCCACCTACCTGCTCACCCCAGGTTCTCAGCCGCCACTAACAGCTGGAGGAATTAAAATTGCTTTCAATTGAAGACTCAGGAGAAAAATGTTTCCATACTTGTGCAAAGCACCTAGGCCCTGGGGATGGGGTGTGTGCTGTGTTATCCCACCCCACCCTCATCCTACTCCACCCAGTGGCTCTACACTCAGCACAAGCCAGAGTCACAATAGCCCTGCCTTCAGCATGCCTCAATATTTAAGTAGTTTCCTCTAGAAAGTCAGGCCCTGGCAATATAGAGACTGGGCAGGGCTGGGCTGCTCTTGAGGAAAGCAGTAGGCGGGTAGTTCCCAGGCTGGTTCTGCTGAGATTGTGCTGGCCTAGCAGAACAGAGTGGCAAGTCGAGAGACCTGTTGAGGGTGAGCTATCTCACCTCATCCTAGAAGATGCCGTAACTGGGATGCGGGTTTGGGGTAAAGGAATAAAGTGGAGGTTTTCCCTTGTGAACTTGACCTAGTCCCTCATCTCTCACTGAGTCAGGTCCAGATGAGGCAGAGAGGTAGTGAAGGGTGGATTCTGCTGGGACACTGAACGTAGTTTATAAGCTATAGGTAATACTGATAAATGATAGTAGCCTCCATACATAAGGCATCTTTTGTGTATCAGGCACAGTTCTATGCAATCTCTAATTATAGTAACATGCAAAGTTAAGTGCTATGTGTTAACCCCGTTTTATACACAAGGAAACTGAGGGCTTAGAAAAGTTAGGTGATTCATCCCAGGTCACACAGGACAGGGATTACTTTATTATGCTTGCATATGGGATTACTTTCATTATGATTTAAAAATATTTGCATGGTACACTTTCTATTTAGTCATGTATTGATGAAGACATAGAAGCATATTTCCAAGAAATCACCTTGTGTTTTAGCCAAGAACTATCGGAATAATTTTTGACTATATAATGTAAAATATGTGTCATATAAAAACTTGATGTAAAATAATATGCCAATCAATGTAATGCAAAAAATATATTTATTTATTTGGTTTTTTGAGGTAGAGTCTCGTTCTAGCCTAGGCTGACCTGGAATTCACTATGTAGTCTCAGGGTGATCTTGAACTCACGGCAATCCTCCTACCTCTGCCTCCTAAATGCTGGGATTACAGGCGTGCACCACCACGCCCCACATAATGCAAAATTTTGATCACTCTGGTGTTGCAGTCAGCTTTCTAGTTGCTGCACAGAAAGAACCTAAGCAAAAGTGGCTTGTGGAGGAATGGATTTATTTGGCTTACAGACTCGAGGGGAGACTCCATCCTGGCAGGGAAAACGATGGCATGAGTAGAGGGGTGGACATCACCTCTGCCACAGCACTGCAAACAGCGGCAGGAAGGTGTGCCAAATACTGGCAAGGTGGAGCTGGCTTATAACCCCCATAAGCCCGCCCCCAACAACACAGTTTCATCGAGGTTGTAAAACTCAAACTGCCATCAGCTGAGGATCGATCTATCTGAACACATTCATTTGTTTGTGGGGGACACCTGGATCAAACCATGACATCTGGCCAGTCAGGGCTGATGAACAGATGTTCGTCTGTTCGTCAGTCAGATGACTCATGAATTATATCCCTCGCCTCATTCAGTGGTGGCTGTTGATTTCTTCTTTCCTCCCATGTAGATTGGGTACTTACTTCTTGGGACCTGGGCTTGAGCTTATTAATTCATAGATCCCAGGGCCCTTCCAAACAGATTGAATGAGTGAGTGAGCAAGCTTATTCCCACAGTAGATGAACTGCACAAGATTTGATTTTTGAATATCAAATATTGACAGGATGAGAATAAATGGCAAAATAGTCATATTGTCTTTTGCAGTTCTTTAAAAAATATTAATTTATGAGAAAGAGAGAGAGGGGGGGAACAGGTGCCTCAGGATCCCCCTGAACTGCAAATAGACTCCAAATGCAGGTACTACTTTGTGCATCTGGTTTTGCATGGATACTGGGGAATCAAACCCAAGCCTTTAGGCTTTTCAAGGAAGCACCTTTAAGCACTAAGCCATCCCTCTAGGCCTGTCTTTTGCAGTTCTCAAAACAGTGCAATAAATCAAAACCATGATCATTTAGAAGAATAACTTTGTTCTTGGAAGGGTCATATGTTTACCTCACACATATTATGTAATGCTAACATATTATGTAAGCCTTAAATCTGCTTGATTGTCAATGTTCCTTTAAAACGGCTTATTGATTCATTGATTCAGTCATTCTTTACATTCAACACATGTTATTGAACACATTGCTGCCAGGTACTAACTGGTTATCAGACTGAAGACATACAAAGACTGCTCACTACCTCCCCACTATCATTTCCATAATAGCTGTACTAGTTTGCACTCCCACCCACAATGCATGAGGGTTCCTCTTTCTCCACATCCTCACCGGCATTTGCTACCTGTTTTCATGATAATTGCCCTGCTGACTGGAGGAAGATGGCATCTCAAAGTTGCCATGATTTGCAATTCGTTGATGGCTAGTGTTGCAGTCAGCTTTCTTGTTGCTGCGCAGATAGAACCCAAGCAAAGGTAGCTTGTGTAGGAATGGGTTTATTTGGCTTACGGACTCGAGGGGGAATCCATCCTGGCAGGGAAAACGATGGCATGAGCAGAGGGCTGGACATCACCTCTGCCACAGCACTGCAAACAGCGGCAGGAAGGTGTGCCAAACACTGGCAAGGGGAAGCTGGCTTATAACCCCCATAAGCCTGCCCCAACAACACAGCTCTAGTGAGGTTGTAATTCCCTAACTGCCATCAGCTGAGGATCAATCTATCAGAACACATTCATTTGTTTGTGGGGGACACCTGGATCAAACCATGACAGCTAGTGATGTTGAACACTTTTAATAGTACTTATTGGCCATTTGTGTTTCTTCTTTTGTGAACTGTGTTCATTTAATTCGCCCATTTGATGATTGGCAGGTTTACTTTTTGGTGTTTGATTTTTGCAGTTCTTTGTGAACTCTGGTTGTTGCAGTCAACTTACTCTGTTGTTGCGCAGAAAGAACCCAAGCAAAAACGGCTTGTGGAGGAATGGGTTTATTTGGCTTATGGACTCAAGGGGAGACTTTATCCTGGCAGGGAAAACGATGGCATGAGCAGAGGAGCGGACATCACCTCCACCACAGCACTACAAACAGTGGCAGGAAGGTATGCCAAACACTGGCAAGGGGAAGCTGGTTTATAATCCCCATAATTCCGCCCCCAACAACACAGCTCCAGTGAGGTTGTAAAACCCAAACTGCCATCAGCTGAGGATCAATCGTTCAGAACACATTCATTCGTTTGTGGGGGACACCTGGATCACACCATGACACTGGTTATAAGCACCCTGTCTGAAATATAGGCAGCAAAGATTTTCTCCCATTCTGGAGACTGTTTGCACAGCTGATGGTTTCTTGGGCTGTGCAAAAACCTGTTAATTTCATGTCATCCCATTTGTTGATTCTTGGGCCTATTTCCTGTGTTATTGGTGTCCTGTTCAGACATTTCTTGCCTATGCCTCTATCTTGAAATTCATTCCCTAGTTTATTCTCTAGCACTATCTGTGTATCATATTTTAGATTATTTGATCCACTTTGAATTGATATTTGTACAGGGTTAGAGACACAGATCTAATTTCATTTTTCTACAGGGGGGATATCCAATTTTGCCAGCACCATTTGTTGGATAAACTTTTTTCTTTTTTTCACTGAATGTTTTTGTCTTCTTTGTCAAAGAGGAGGCGTCAAAGCAGTGCGAATTAATTTCTGGGTTCTTTATTCTGTTCCATTAGTCTACATGTCTAGTTTGTTGCTAGTACTTTGCTGTTATTATTGGGGTGTGCATGTTAAAAGCCCTCACTCCGGATCTCCTTTTTTTTTTTGCTTTTTTAAAAATATATATTTATTGTCCATAATGAGTTACATTATTTAGTGGGCAAACAATGCGTTGTTATCCCGAATTCCCCAATCCCCCCCCCCATCCCTGATCAGTTGGATATCCTCCTCCGTGGGCTGTCTGTATTAGTCCTTGTGGCAAGGGATCCTTAAAAGAATATTTTATTTATTTGAGAGAAAGGGAGAGAGAGAGAGAGAGAGAAAGAGAATAGGTGCTACTGCAAACTCCAGACACAAGCGCCACCTTGTGCATCTGGCTTTATCTGGGTGCTGGGGAATCGAACTCAGGTCTTTCTGCTTTTCAGGCGAACGCCTTAGCTGCTGAGCCATCTCTCCAGCCCAAGCATGCTTTAATACAGTCACACTGGCAGCAAGCGGCTAGACTAACCCACCTAACACAGGGAAGCAATGCTTAAATAGAGTAAGAAACTTGTACTTTGCCTTGCTCTTGGCAAGGGTGACCGCTGATAGCAGCCTCCGGATCTCCTTTGTGTTGACCTATCTCAAGGGGCATCTCCACCCAGACCCCCCACCCCACCCACTCACTCTGTAGCAGAGCTACTCAGAAAGGCATGACAGGGTGAGAGAGGGAGTTTAGACCAGCATGCAAGGCTATCCACTGCTTCCCTCACCAGGGATGTCTTGCAGCCCCCCCCCCCCAAAAAAAAGTTTTAAATAGCAGAAATCTCAGCTGTTCACCTAGAAACTCTGCATTTTGGTACTGAAATATCAGCTGTTCAACTAGGAACTCTGCGTTTTGATACTAACTCCTCTAGCTTGTCATGTAGCATGGATAGAAACAGAGGCCTCGCCTCTCAAAACACTGTCCTAAGCTATGCCAGGGGACCTTCACTTCTCTGTCAGTGGCTCTGGGGTGTAACCTAGGACCTGGACAGGCAAACTATTCCACTTTGTGTGGGTTGTGGGACTGGGGCTGGGAGAGGGCTCTGGGCTCTCTTGAGAGGAAATGGGCGTTAGGAAGGAATGGGGTGGTCTCTGCTGTTATGGCAGGGCTGGCTTTTGGGCCTCCATAGTCAAAACTCTCCTACCATCCTTCAGACTCGTGGGAGCCATGAGGTCAGAATAGTGAGGGGTCACTGCAGGGTCTGTAGGGGTTCAAGTGGCTACCCTTACTCCCTGGGCAAAAGAAGACAATCTGGAAAAGCTGTAAGAGGTGCCTAGGAGTATGACAAGGCACCCTTGGAGTGACAGGTTAGTATTCCTAAAGGGAGGTGGATCTGTCACAGAAATGAGCCAGGGTTTGGTCAGAGTGGTTAGTGGGAGACCAAAAGTTGATATTTGAGACTGACTCTTCCTGTGGGTCCCTGACAGGCCAGTGGGGTCCCCCTGGTTCCCTCTGAATTTAGTGGGAACATGGAGCATTTGCCCAGGGGTGAACCAAAATAGCTATGAAACTAAAGACAGTCCTTCTCTCTCCTGGAGTGAGACAGGACAGCGTGGGACAGCAGCTACTCCCTCCCTGTTCACCCTCAGTTGACTCTGGGATGGTCAGAGAACGGAGCAAGCATTGAACTGGCGTCATGGGTTTTAGTGGATCAGGATGAAATCGTAAAAGCTTAAATGTGACCATTGCCAGAAGGAAAGTGGCTTCTTAGGTTTAGAAGCTTTGATGAATGTCACAGTCCAGCAGGGCAGCCCCTCACCCCACCCTCAGCAGAAGCTCTACTAAGAAAAGCACTGAAGTGTTTTAGTCACACCCCACCCCTTTCAGGTCTTCCTAACTAGACAGGGCGGTCTTTCTTAGCTCCCAAGGTTGGTACCACTTCCCTTCTGTCTTCTCGTCTCTCACTCCCCCCCCCCCATGATTTTCACATGCTGCGTGGTTTCACGGTTTATCTTTTGTGGTTTCTGTCGGCCTCTCTCCACCTGACTGCAAGTACAACAGAACTTGGATTTGTCGTTTGTCCACCAGACATACAGTGGCACTCGGTGACTGTTTGCTGAATGAATGAATGAATGAATGAATGAATGAAGAGTTTCTCCTCAGAGAGCCAAAGTCTCTTGTTAAACAGGTCACACACACACACAGTTTTAAAAAGGACAAAGAGATAGTTGTGCTGCTTCAAAACACAACAGATTTTGGGACCCCTGGTAGGGAGAGGCACCTGGATACCTATAGTCTGAGGAGGTATGCAGAGAGAGAGGCCAGGGAAGCCAGCAAACGATTGTGAAGGTGGCTTTCACTAGGAGAGATTGGCCTGTTTTGTCATTGGGGTCCTCTTGTCAGGGCCACCAGCAACCTGCTTTGCTCCATGAGGGGTGTGGAAGCAGGGAGAGAAGTCACATGTTACTGAATCGGCTTGCTCTGAAGAGTGTTTAAGGGCACACGCTGTGACACCAGGCTCTCTGGGTTCAGTCACCTCCCTCATGTACTCACTGAGAAGCCTTGGTGGAGTTACTGTCTTGCTTTCTTCCTTTACACAATGGGGTGATATTAGCGATGACCTCATGGGGCTGTTGTGGGGATTAAGTGAGCTTATGTAAACATCAGTGTTCAGAACAGTGCCAGCCCGGCCTGTGGTAGAAGCCTGTGAGCATTCGCTGTTATCTTTGGGACACTGTGGGACAGTTAGCATGCCCCATCGTGATGCTCACCACCCTAAGGCTTCCATAGTTTAGGTCTCTTCTCCCTCCTCCCTTCTCCTTCCCCACACCAAGCCTGGGACCTGCAGGTCATGGGAAGATGGATCTGACAGGATGAGTCAGCTTGTTCCGCTTCACATCCATACATCCAACAGCAGAAGATGGCATGGTGATACCTGACCTCCACCAAGAGGGCTGGGATCTCTTCTGAGGAGGAAAGGGACACAACCCATTCACCGCCTCCATCCGCTGATAGATTAGCAGGCGGCCTGGCTGCGTTCTCCGTGTCCTGTCAGTGTGGGCCCACAAGGCTTTGCCAGCCTCTGGACCTCGGTGTCCACTTCCCAGGCTTTGGGTGAGCCTCGCACCCCATTCCTAACTTTAAAATCCAGGTCTCCAGGGGCCTCTGATTTCCTTGTCACCCAGTTCTCTACCCCTATCTCACATTCTCTTTTTTTCTTTTGAAATTTATGTATTTATTTGAGAGAGAGGGAGGGAGGGAAGAAGAGAGAGAGAGAGAGAGAGAGAGAGAGAGAGAGAGAGAATATGAATAAATGGGTGCTCCAGGGCTTCCTGACACTGCAAATGAACTTCAGATGCATGTGCCACTTGGTGCATCTGGCTCCACGTGGGCACTGGGGAATCAAACCCTTGCTGTCAGGCTTTGCAAGCAAGTGCCTTTAACCACTGAGCCATCGCTCTAGCCCCCTACCTCGCTTTCACACTGTCTTCACTTTCATATTGTTTGGCAGCTCCAACTCTGCTGGTTTTTTTCCCCCTCCAAGTTGTTTGTCTCCTATGGGTCTGCCCCTCCAGAAAGCCTCTCTCGTTGCCCAGGACCTTGCTAATCAAAATGTGGTCTTCAGACAGCAAGGGCATCATCTAGTACAGAGGGTCCACATCACCAGTGACAAGATCCCATGTGAGAATGGTTGAGCCAGACTCCTCTTGCTGTGCCAGTGGTTTTCCAGTCTCTGAAGAGTGTGGGAACATGAGTTGGCTGGTGCAGACTGACCGGAGACGGAAGAGACAGCATTCAAATTCCTTAAACAACAAAACAAGCTGTGTGCCTGTCTGACACCCAATCCTACACCTACACCAGCCTGCAAAGCTGGCCAAAGGTCACACCTGCCAGAGCTCCCCCAGTAAGACCTCATTCCTAGCTCAGCATTAGTAGAAACAGATACCTCCCAGACATGCCCCTCTGATTTGCCTTTGTATGGTTCAGAAGGCCCTGTGCTTAGGAATCTAGAACCTTCCTTCTAAAATGAGTTTAGATAATCTGAGCTCTGCAACCCAAACTGACTTCCCAAAATACTGGTGTTTTATCAAAACGTATTCTGCAGAGATTTAAGTTTGGGGAGGGCTCATGCTGTCTCCCTACCCCTTTCCTCTACCTCTTTCTCTGCCCTGAGGCATCAAAGCTTCTGAGAATCGTGACCAAAGAAAACCAGTTAACCTCATTGAGTTCAGTTCCCAAAATTTAGACCTCCATTGTCACTTAGCACCCGTAAAGCTCCTTCGGACATACTGGGGTACCTCTACCCATCTACCTGCTCCCATACCCAGACTTCAACCCATAAGATTCTTGCTTGAGGCCCTTTAGTCCCCGAGGTACCCCTTATGTTCCAGGGGGGGTCTGCTGGTGCTGGCAGGGCACTGGGCTGGCACAGGCAGTGTTCTCATATGAGGTGTGTTATCCTCACCAACCTCCATCTCTCCTGTGTTCTGGGTGGCTCTACTTTTATTTTGAGTCTCAGATGCTCTGTGTTTCTCAACTGTTCCATCTGGGCTTAGAGTCCTTGCTGGAAATGACAAGACTGTTCTTGTAGACTGATGGCCTTTGGCAAGGAGGTGTGGTCCTCCCCCAGGGAAGACAGTTCATGCAGGGAAGTTCCATTAGTCTTGCCCACCTGAAGAGTATATGGTGACAGAGACTTTTTGCCAACCCCTGGCTTGACTTTTGCTGACATTGTAGTTGGATGGAAGGTGGAACTGGCAGGGCCAGTTCTGACAGCCTGACTCACAGCTTCTTCAACACCAGCAGTGTGGTGGAGGAGGCTGAGCATGGGAGGGTGTGGGAATCTTCAGGAATGCAGCACAGAGGGATTCTCTGCCTGGCCAATGAGCTGGGGCCAAGGTCTAGGATTTGAAGAGATCCTGGGGAATGTGGGGGCAGGATCCCCAGTACTGATGTTCTGAGATCATGAGAGCATAGGGCTGGAGAGATGGTTTGGCAGTTAAAGCGCTTGCCTGCAAAGCCTAACAACCCAGGTTTGATTCCCCAGTACCCATGTGTGTGGCACATGCATCTGGAGTTTGCAGCAGCTGGAGGTCTGCGTGTGCCCATTTCTTTCTCTCTCTTCTCTCTTTTTCTCCTCTCTCTCTGCTTGAAAATGAATAAATAAAAATATTGTAAAAATCAGACATCACCATAATGTGGCAACCCTGAGAACCTCTAGGTATGTAAGCAGAAAGGAAGCTGGTGGAGAATTCCAAGACCAAATGTTGACTGTAACAAGCTGAAATTTCCCGATGGTTATACACTAAGACATCATTTTGTGTGACACTTGGGCTCCTTCCCTAATAAGAACTACTATATTCATAATGATCTGAGAATAAATGTATCCCAGAACTGGATCCATCTTCTCTGAGGAATCCCATTTCCAAATGGCAACATATGCCACCCCTATTGTTTTTGTTTTCTTCTCATTATACCAGCTTCCTGTGGAGGTTGCCAATACAGGCTGTGAAGAAATTGTGAAGCCACATGTAGTCAAAAGAGATCTTCAGGGCTGGGAATGTAGCTCAGTGGTAGAATGCATACTTAGCATGTGCAGGGTCCTGGGTTTCATCTCCAGCATTGCAAGCAGAGAGAGAAAGAGAGAGAGAGAGAAAAAGAGAGAGAGAGAGATATTTCCACAAGAGTATCTAAAGTGACCTTGGTTTCTGTAATGGTTAATCTCAGGTGATTAGCTTGACAGGATTTAGAATCACCATGGAAACCAATATCTTAGTATTTCTGTTGGGGATTTTCTAGATTAAGTCCCACCCTAACTGTGGGCAATGCCTTATCATAGGCTGGGATCCTGGACTGAATAAAAAGGAGGAAGCTGGTTGAGCAGCAGCATTCATTCTCATTCTCATTCTCTCTCCCTCCGTCCCTCTGTCCCTCTGTCCCTCCTCCCCATTGATGTGATGATGTGATAGTGACTTCCTGATCCTGCCATGCCTTCCCTGCCACGATGAATGTAAGTGGAATTCAAGCCCTTTCCTTCCTGGTTGTGTATTTTGTCCCAGCCATGAGAAGCTGATTCAGGCTCCAATCCTGCACGGCAGAACAGACTAGAAATGAATGCCCCAAATCTGAGTCCAGCCACCTGTACTGGGTACTCCTCAGACCACACCTAGTATCTCTTTCCTTATTCAGAGCTTGAGTTCTTAAGAGTGAGGAGTGGAAAGCTGAGATGTGTCCAGAGAGGGCTGACCAAGAAGAACAGCAAACTGTGCCCTTAAGGACAGCTGAAGAAACTGAGTAGGTTTGCCTTGAGTGAGGAAACTTGGAGGTGCAAGATGGTCACATTCAGATATTAGAAGGATCAAGGGGCCGGAGAGATGGTTTAAGCAAGCATGAGGATGTGAGTTTGGATCCACAGAAGCCTATGTTAGGCGTGGTGGTATGCTCCTGTAATCCCAGCATTTGAGAGGCAGGCAGGTGGCTTCCTGCAGTTACCTGGGGTTTACTGACCAGCTAGCCTACCAGGAGCAGTGATCTCTAGGTTCAGTGAGAGACCTGAGCTCAAAGTCCATGTGGAGCGTGTCTGAGGAAGAAACTCGATGCTGACATCGGGCCTCCACACACATGTGCACTTATGGGCACCACACACACACTCACACACAGACAGACACACACTCACACAGACACTCACACAGACACACACACTCACACAGACACTCACATAGACACACAGACACAGATACACATGAACTCTCTCTCTCTCACACACACACACACTCCCACAGACACATTCACACACACAAACAGACACACTCACACCCACAGACACACTCACACCCACACACTCACACACATCCTCACACACATCCTCACACACTCACACCCTCTCACATACACACACTCCCACAGACACATTCACACACATAGACGCACTCACACAGACACACTCACACCACAGACACACATACACACTCACTCTCTCACATACACACACTCCCATTGACACACACACTCTCAAGCACACACAGACACACAGACACACAGACACACACACACACACACACACACACACCAAATAAACTAAAAACCAAGCCAAGACAGAACAACGCAAAGAAGGATCAGAGCTACAGAGATGGCTCCCTGGATACAAGTGCTGCTGTATAAGTGGGAGGGCTGAGAGGGCCTGAGTGGGCATGAATTCCATCCCCAGAGCCCATGTTAATAAAAAGCCAGGCACGGCCACATGTCCTGATGACAGAAACCAGAGACTCTTGACTGGAAGACAGCAGCTCTGGGTTCATGGAAGACTCCACTTCCAGGAAATAAAACGAGAGTGATAGGGAAGGTCACCTGATGTTCTCTTCTGGCCTCCACGCGCATGTGTGTATGGTGAGCAAGTCTGCACCTGCACGTATGTACTGTAATACACACACACACACACACACACACACACACACTACATGCATACATAAGAAGGAATACCGGGGAAAAGACATTGGATCTATTCTCCTTGGCCCATTAGTAGAGCCGAAGCCAGCCAGGAGGTTGCAGGGTGCCTGGCCTGCCTGGCAGTGAACACGAGTTGAGTTTTCTTCTCTGGAGAGCTCAGAGGTGCCCCCAGGCCAAGTTAGAAGGCTGTTATGGACCTTCAAGGTGCAGATGGGGAGGTCATTTAAGATCAGACCACGGGAGACCCTGTGCATCCGTAGCCAGAGCAGGCCGAGCACGTGGTCTGTGCGTGAGTCATTTCTGCCCACAAGGAGCTCATTTCACATGGCAAGTAAACAGACACCTGCAGAAATCAGGGCACAGCCGGGCTTTGATGTCACATAGAGAGGATGACAGGTGAGGTGAACCTCCATGAATGAAGAGGGCTTTGATGGGCAGAGGTGGAAGGAGGGCACAGCAGGCAGAAGAAACAACACTGAGACAGTGAGGTAGAAAGGTATGCCATGCTCAGGGAGATGCCATCATGGGGAAGCCCAGGGAAGGAATGGGATGGAGTGGGAAACAAGGGGTAGATGGGGGCTGGGCCCCAGAGACTCTCGAGGGGATTGATAGAGGGTAAGAGCAGCGTTACTCCCAAGACTGCAGGTGGCTGGGAGGTGTGGGGGAAGCAAAACGAGAGATGGGCCAGAAGGTGGCAGTGTAAAGGCGCTGAAGGGCCAGGCAAGAACATGGAGGGGAGGGGACATTTTAAGAGCAATCAGGAGCTGATGTCTGAGGGGAAAGGAAGTATTAGAAATGAGGACAGGGTTCTGGCTTGGGAGGATGGGTGGACAGCCATTTCATTAGCCTTTGTCTTTTGTTTGTTAAGAGCAAACAAACCAGCAGGCATGGTGGCGCACGCCTTTAATCCCAGCACTCTGGAGGCAGAGGTAGGAGGATCGCTGTGAGTTCGAGGCCAGCCTGAGACTCCATGGTGAATTCCAGGTCTGCCTGGGTTAGAGCGAGACCCTACCTCAGAAACAAACAAACAAACAAAAAAACAAACCAGCAACAAGAGCATCAAAAATAAACCAAAATGCCTGTGGTTTGGGCTTGTTTCACACCTTGTAAGAGTGCTGAGCTAAAAAGGGGAGGCCCAGGCAGGCTGGAGAGCCGGTGAGAAGCTCTGAGGTTTTCCAGAAGGACTTTGCTCTCTGGGCAAGTCAAGAGGACTAGACGCTGTGTCCTGGCTCTCTGCTAAAGATCCTGACTCTTTCCTCTGCCTCCCCCTCAACCTACAACTCTCCCTGCCTTCCTTTCAACCTCCCTACCAGAGATGACATGGTGTGTTTACAGAGCTCCCTGCACCTGCCTCCAGCCTTACCTGCCTTGCCGGGAGTTAGAATCACCAGCAACACTAAATTTGATGGTCAGTGTCATTTCCAGAAATGGCGGAGGAGTTCCTGCCCAGTTATCTTCCCTATTGATGATAAAGCCCTGCTCCTCTTGGACAAAGGGTAAAAAGTAACAACCACCTGAAGCTAAGGGAAACTGACCAAAAGCAAGCAGAAACTGAACATTCAGGAGAAGAAATCTCACTGGGTGAGCATTCTATTTTTACTCAAGACTGTATTTGGCTTCTCACAGGCTGTCTAAAGATTGAACAGAAGCTTCTAGTCTTATTGGCTTGAAGAACCGGGAGTTTGAGGCAGCTAGGCGCACATTTGGAATGAGAGAGTCTCAGAGCAAGTGTTTCAAATTCTGAGTGTAAATTGTACCTAATCTCTGACTTACCCTTCAGTCACACATGCCCAGAAGGGAAGCTAGGCAACCCAAAAGAGCCCAAAAGAACAGACTAGAAATTTAGCTGCTGTTTACCATAAGCTTTTTTTTGGAGTTTGAGCTCAGTTATTGCTTACTAAAACAAAAATGTCAACATCCTTCAAAGCAATGGGAAGCAGAAGATACACGATGCATCATTCATTATGTCTGGGATGCGAGCCAAAAATACTAACATAAAAAGGAATAAGAAAACGTGATCCATAATTGAGGGAAAAGGCAATAAATGAAGACTGATTACAAAATATTTAGATATTGGAGTTGTATAAACATTCTACAACAGAAATAATTTTGCTCAAAGATGTAAAGAAAAATACAATGAAGGCTGGAGAGATGGCTCAGCAGTTAAAGGTACTTGTTTGCAAGGCCTCACCGACTGTCTTCAATTCCAAAACATGCATTGGGTTTGGTTGCAGTGGCAAGAGGCCCTGGTGTGCTCATTTTCTCTCTTTCTCTTTCACTAGAAAATAAATAAAAATAAAAAAATAGGACTGATAGTTCCATGGTTAAAGGCGCTTAAAAAATAGGGCAGATTGTTCAGTGGTTCAAGGCGCTTGCTCGCAAAGCCTTCATGTCTGGGTTTGAATCCCCAGTAGACACAATAAAGTAAGATGCACGAAATGGCACATGCATCTGGAGTGCATTTGCAGTGGCTAGAGGCCCTGGCATGTCCATTCTCTAATTCTTTATCCCTCCCTGCCTCTCTCTGCCTGCACATAAATGGATAAATAAATAAATTTTAAAATTAATAAATAGAAAAAATACAATGAAAGAATAAACAAGCATTGTCAGAGAAGTAGAACCAAATAGAAATTCTAACACTGAAAACATATATTAAATAAAAATTCACTGGGAGGCTCAATACCACATTTAAAATGATAGAAGATGGTCAATGAGTCTGAGCACAGACTCATCCATAGAGGTGAACCAATCTGATGAGCACAGGATGAAAACAAGCAGACATGTGATGATCTGTGGACCAATCACAACAGGTCTAACATTCTCAGAATTGCAGTCCCAGAACAAGAAGAGATAAAAAAGGAGACATAAAATAATTAAAAACACAATGCCCCAAATTTACCAACATGATGAAAAACACAGTGCTTAGATCCAGGAAGCTCAGCTAAGTCCAAGGAGGAAAGGGAAAGGAACATTTGGGCGAGTTACTATCAAATTATTATAAATCAAAACAATTAAATCTGGAAAACAGAACTGCTCATAGGATGCATTCAGGGAACCACAAAATGAATGACTGATAATTGTTTTTATCAGAAATAATGGAGGCCATTGGACAGTTAAACAGCATCTTTATAGTCATGAAGGATGACATCATCAATCAGAATTCTATATCAGAGAAATGTCCTTGAAGAATTAAAGTAGATAAAGATATTTAAAGATTAATGTAAATGTGGAGAATTCATCACCAGCACAATAGAGACCAGAGAAATATAATACTAGATGGAAAGCTGAGTCTTTAGGAAGAACTAGAAAACACCAGAAGGGTTAAGTACTAAGGATTATTTTACTCTTAATTTATTTCAGATGTATATGTAACTTCAAAACAAAAATTATAATATTTTGGGGGCTAGGGAGATGACTCATTCATGAAGACCAGAGTTTGGATTCCTAGATCCTACGTGAAAAGCTGGGCATATTGGTGCATACCTATAATCCCAGTGCTGAGGAGGCAGAGAAGGAGGGGCCCTGGGGCTTGCTGGCCAGCTAATGTAACAGAATCAGTAAGCTCTAGGCCAATAAGACTCTGTCTCAAAGAAATAGGGTGGAGAGGAATTGGGGAAGACAGCCAGCATTGACCTCTGGCTTCCACATGCATGTGTATACATGCACTGACACACACGAACACACACACATATGCATACACACATACACAAGTAGACAAACAAGATTACAATATTTCATTATAGAGTTTACAGTAGATATAATACACATAGAACTCCGGCATAAAGGGAGAGGTGTTGATTCTGGCAAATGGACCTATTTGGTTGCAAGAATCTTGTATTTTCCCACTGTAAGATGTTTATTTTAGTGATATAAAAGAGGATAAGCAAGTTTCAATTTGGTTTAACCCCATTTAGTAAAAATAAGTCTTAGCCAGGTATGGTGGTGCACACCTTTAATCCCAGCATTTGGGAGGCGGAGATAGGAGGATTGCCATGAATTTAAGGCCATCCTGAGACTACATAGTGAATTCCAGGTCAGCCTGAGCTGAGCTAGAGTGAGACCTCATCAGAGAGAGAGAGAGAGAGAGAGAGAGAGAGAGAGAGAGAGAGAGAGAGAGAGAGAGAGAGAGAGAGAGAGAGAGAGGCACATTTGGTAAAACGACATAGGTTAAAAGTGAAAAATGGTAAAAAGAGATATAGAATACAAAGAGTACCCATGAGACAACTGGAGACTCAATTGCTATCAGATATTGTGGATTTTAAAACAAAGATTACTGGCTAGCACCAAGTAAACAGACAACAACAAATGCTGGGGAGAGGTGGGGACCTGAGCCCTTATCCCCAATGCTGGAGAGCATGGAAATTAGTGCAGCTACTATGAAATTCAGTATGGAGGATGCTCAAAAAATAAATTGAACCCCTGCGTGATCCAACTATGGCACTCCTGAGAACGTGCCTGAAGGAGCCTGAGGTAGCATACCACAGAGACAACTGCACATCCATATTTATTGTGACATTATTTACAATAGCCAAGTTATAGAATTACTAAGGTGTCCATCAATAGATGAGTGCGGATAAGGAGAGTGTGCTGTACATTCACACGGTGGTATGTCAGTTGCAGGAAAATGGATGGAAATGTAGAACATCATATTAGTGAAATAAGCCAAACTCAGCCAAATAGCTTGTTTTCCTATTTGTAGAATTTAGATTATATAATACACACACACAACAGCAAGAAAGTAGAAGAGGAACGATTTTGAAAGAGGAAGGGGATCAGCAGGAAGAGGACAAAGAAAGGATGATGGGTAACAAAGGGATGTAGATGAGAAAAGTGCATGAAAATATCACAATGAACCCATCATTTTATGTAATGAGTATATGTCAAGGAAATGTATGTAAGGAAATGAAAATAAAAAGCAAGCAAACGAAACCTCCAAGAGCATCATCAGAAGCAGAGGGACATTATTAGATGGTGACATTCATGGAGAATCATACCAAGTAGATATGTATACACCAGGATTACAAGCCATGTGCCGCTCTGCTTGATTGACACGGGTCCTCATGCTCATAAGTCAAGCACTTTATTGACTGGAGCTATCTTCCCAGCCCTGCAATTTTTTTTAATTGTGCAAAATTAGTTTTCCAAGAAAAAGCAGAACGGTGGGGCGTGAGAGAAAGCAGACAGGGAACTGCTGACTAGAAAGGAGCATGCATGAGGTGATGACTACACCCTAGAAGTTTATGAGCCTTTGAGTTGCTCAGATAGGGTGTGGGAACTGGGGAATTGGACCAACCATAAGCCCAGGGTCAGCTGCGGCCTCCAGCATGTCCTCTCCGGCCTTACTTCACGCAGCCAGTGCTCCCTCCACCTGCTCTCTGTTGCCTGGTTTTCCTGCCTCACCTCCCTCTCTACTCCTCCTTCTCATTCCCCTTGGCCATGTCTTCTCTCTGTGAGCATCTCTGTTCTATCTCTACATGACTTCTTGATCACTCCATCCGGTCTGATGGCTTTAAAATGCTCCCATATGAGTTAAGATGTCCAGCCCCAACTATTCTAAACTTAAGAGAGTGGAGGCACTTAGCGCCATTCTGTCTCCTGCCATGTCTTGTCTTGGTTAAAAGGCTACGGGAAGAGTTTTATTTGTCATACTAATCTTTACCAAGCCCAACTCTGTGCCCGTGCAGTACCAGGTGTTGACACAGCTCCTCCTGTCAACTGTGTGCATGTGTAGGGTCCTGTCAGTGTGTGTGTCACACACACACACACACACACACACACACACACACACACACACACACACAGAATGAGAGAGAGAAAAAGATCCCTTGACCATCAGGGAGTCTCATGTTTTATGGAAACCAGTTAAAACAATCCATTCTTGGGCTAGAGTGATGGCTCAGCAGTTAAAGTACTTGCCTGCAAAGCCTAAAGACCTGGGTTGGATTCCCCAGTATCCATGTAAAGCCAGATGCAGAAAGTGCCCCATGCATCTGGAGTTTGTTTGCAGTGGCTGGAGGCCCTGACATGCCCATTCTCTCTCCCTCCCCTCTCTGCTTGCAAATCTATTCCAGACAAAATGTATCGCTCCTATCCAGTGTGCTGTTCCTCCCTCCCTGGGCTAGAAGGGCCCTCTGCCCTCAGGAACTCACAGCCCAGAAGAGATGAGAGGCTGTATCTCTCTGGGTGGTAGGAGTGACATCATGTCCCTGGCCAGGTGGAGGGACACCCAGCAGGGACACTGGATCCAGTGGGGAAGGAGAGGGGAGTTGTGGTAAGGACCAAGGATTGAGGTAGGGAAGGAACAAGGGAGGAAGTCAGAGCTCTAATATGGCCTGCTACTCACAGTGCTTGGCGACCCCTGAGCATACCACTCTCCTTCTAGGCCTTTCTTTTTACACATGGAGGGAATTGGACTAGACCTGGTATTTTCCTATAGCTCCAAGGATCCAGGTTCTGAGAGATGGAAGAAGGGGCAGAAGCTCCCACTTGGGATCTTCCATGCAGGTCACTCTCGCCTGCGTGGTGTCTGAGCCTCGGGTGTCAGATGCATGCCTCAGAGGGTGCTTAGGCTAGGCACATGTTCCCTGCCACAGGAGCCCCGAAGATGCTTCAAACTCCATCTGTGACCCTGGTGTGGGTCAGTTCCAGAGGGAGGACCTAGAAGCTGGGTACTGAGCCCAGCAGGCCACGACCTCTCCAGCCAGCCCCAACCCACCCTCCACACCCTGCCAGTGGTCTAGCCAAGCAGACTGGACCAGGCAAGACTAGCTCAGAGTGGGAGATAGGGAGAGAAAAGTGACCCTGGAAGTCATGAGGGAGAGGCCTGAAGGCAGACTGTCTGGGAGGGGGCTTTCGTCAGCTCTGATAGTGGTTGCGGGGTGATAATGTCTACTTATGTCATAAGAAGTTTTTGGAGGACAAGAACTATTTTTCCAGATATTTCTTGAATTGAAAAGGAAAGGTAAGCAACAAATTATTAGGGCACAGGTGTTCATCCTAGTCTCAAACCCAGCGAATGAGAGGCTCAGAGGGAGCACCATGGTCTAGAGACAGAGTCTTTAGAGAGCAGTTTAGTAAAGAGAAGAGGACGCTTGGCTCACACTTGATCCAGATTCCAAGCCCATCACCCATGAGCTATGCGACAGTGAGCAAGTCAGTCCACCTCTCTGAGTCATGGTTTCCTTACCAGAGATACAGGAATGGCTGTACCCACTTTGTCACATTCATTTGATGATTAAAGATAGCTAATGTGGCTGGGAAGATGGCTCAGTTGTTTAAGATGCTTGCTTGTAAAGCCAGTCCCTGGGTTCAATTCCCCAGTACCCATGTAAAGCCAGATGCACAAAGTGATGCATGTATCTGGAGTTCATTTGCAGTGGCAAGAGGCTCTATGTGTCCATACTTTCTCTCTCTCTTTCTCTGGGCTCAAAAGTAAATAAATAAGATATTATCAAAAATAAAGATAACAGTGTCAGTGTTGACCTTTCTTATGGCCACAGACTAGGTAATCACCTCAAGGTGTTCCTTCACAACCACTGTCCTTCAGGAAAACATGGAGCCTAGAATGCAGGGGTGTGAGTCCCAGAGGAATGCCAACTATCAACATAGGCTCACTGTGAGCCCCAATGTCTTTGGAGAGTTGGCTGAAGTCTCCTTTCTTTTATGCTTCTATTTTTCTTTTATGAATGTACATATGTCATTGGCAGAGGTCAGAGGTCAACCTCATGATGTTAGTCTTGTGGTACTTCCATGCCTGACAGAAGTACATGAAAATTATTTATTAATTTGCTAGTCTTAAAACTCTTTAAAAATTATAGTTGTGCTTAAAAGATCAAACTAGACTTGGACTCTTTGTATTTTTTTAAATGTATGTGTGCATGTGCCACAGCCCACGTGTGGAGGCCAGAGGATAACTTCAGGGTGTTGGTCCTTTTCCTCCACATTACTTGAGACAGGGTCTCTCTTGTTTTTGTCACAGAAGGGCAGACTAGCTGCTCTGCCTCCCATCAGCATAGGTTCATTGGGATTGCAGATGCATGTACCACTTTCGTGTCTAGCTTTATGTATGTGCAGGCTTGCAGACCTTTAACCACTAAGCCATCTCCTCAGCCCTGGACTTGAACTTGATCCTCCTGCCTCATTTTCTCAAGTGCTGGGATTCCAGGCATAGAATAGGCTTCATGAAACCTATTAATGGCTTACCAAAGGAGTCACTGGCACTTTGGAAGCATGATGGACTTTCTGAGTATAGGATGCTCTGCTGATCCTTCTTCCATGAGTGGGTTCCTCAGCTTCCACATGCTTCCCCAAGATGGTGGATCTGTGTCCCAGAGACATCCTCATGCTGCTGATCCAGCAGGTGTCTGAAGGATGATGTCACCAGCTGGGATCAGTGAGGCATTTTCCCCCTGTAGCCCAGGCCCTGTATTCTAACAACCAATCTAGGTGACCTGACTAGTGATGCAGCTCCTGGCATCTGTGAATCAGAGCTTCTACTTTTCATAATGTGTGCATGGCCAACATGCTCGTAGGACACACACCTCACGCTGCCTCTAGGTACTGATGCAGGATTTTGGAGTTCAGGAGGGGTCTCCCAAACTTACGAATCCCAATTTTGGGTCCTTATCCTATCTTAACAAAGAATTGCTAAAAACAAAAACCCTTTTCAATAAGGATAAATTATGAATCATTGACTTTATTTAGGGATAAATCATAAATTGTGGGTTTTATTTAAAAGAAATGGGGGTCTAGAAAGAGGTTGAGCAGAATCACAAGCCCGTGGAAGACAGGACCTGGAAGCTTATGTAGAGAGATTTAAGAGTCTCATGCTCTACCGACTGAGCTAGCCGGGCGGCCACAATGTAGAGAGATTTAGAAGAAACACACTTGTGTGGAAAGCATAGCATCTGCCCTGATCCCTGATCCTCCCCATGGGAGAAAGTTGAGATTAAATGGTAATGGTTTAAGGAAGAATAGTAGAGGGGAAATATCAAAGCAGAGAGCAGGAACTTCAGGTGAGGAATGGGTAGTAAAGAGAGTTACACCCATGGTTACCCTGAATTTAGAGAAATTGCTCAGGTAGCAGGCCCAGAGTTTAGAGAAGACATCCACATGGTAGATCTAGAGTGTAAAGGAAATATACACATAACAGACTAAGAAATAAGAGAAAAATCATATATGTAATTAAAGTGAGAAGTTACCCCAAAACTTTAAGCAGATATAAGATAAGCAGAAAACTACCCAGGCCAAGAAACAATGCTATCCCCTACCCAGTCTGGGTAAGGGAAAGCCAGACTTACATGGATCCAGGCAGAGGTTACAGGACAGAGAGAAGGGTAGAGATCAACCTGGACAAGGCTTTATAGTCTATTGAAAATGCATTCTTTCATCAGATTCAGGTATGTAAGGGGAAGACCTGATTGGTTTGCAGAGTCAAGGGGCTGACTATCTAGCGTCAACCCATCTAGGTGGTGTGTTACACTGTGGAGGCAGCAGGGGGCGCTGCAGCCATTGTGGATGAACTCGTATCTACTTGGCAGAAATTCCATTCCTGCCAAGGTGAGGTGGCATCTTCTGGTTCTTTTTGGGCTCCTGTCCCTATCTGAAACTGCCTAAAAGAAGCTAGCTTTCTCCTGACTCTCCTTCAGTACGGCGAATCCGGACTCACTAGATGCGATTGTGCTCAGTTGGGGCCTCTATGACAGCCTTCCCTATCCTAATTCCAATGCTCAAGAATACTCAAGGGCGGGGACATGGGAGGATGGGGTCCCAGGCTTGGATCTGCTGCAGACTCCCCATAGGACTCTGGAAAGTCACCTTCTCTCTTTAGGTATCAGTTTCCTCACCTGTCGGTTGGAATTTGATGGTCTATACTCTGCCTGTCTCACTAGAAGTGAAGGACAGATCCAAACAGAAAATGAATGCCTTGTGACTTAGAAAGTGACAAGGGGTTGTCCTGTGGCTTTTCAAGAAAGACTATCACTGCTACTTTCACTCTTTTCTCCAGCTGTGCTGCTTTCTAAAGACTGATGCTTTTGCTTCCTGACCCCTGGAGGAAATGGCTTCAAGGCTCAGGCTGTATATGCTTGGGGTCTGGGAGACTCAGCCTCATGTCTGACAGCCTTCCCACAGGGCAGCTTTCCCATGCACTAGGTTTTCCCTGGTGTCTCCTTTGGTGTTTTTAAAGTTCGTGTGCTCTTTCATGTTCATTGGCCTGACATCCTCTTGGCCAGGGACAGCTGAATTAGGAACTTTGCAGCCCTTCTGGCATTCCTACACAGTCATGAACCTATATCCAGCATAAAGTTGTGTTCTTTATTGTTGTAATTTCCCAGGAATCAATGTGGCAATTTGGAAGTGAGAAAATGAATCTATCAATTGCTTCCAAACTTCTGTAAACACACAGCCTAACAGCGATGGCAATTCAATGTGGCATTTTGCATTGTAGCAGAGCTGTACAAGGGGTTACCAGATAGCAACAGGGAAGACAGGAATGGATGAATTTTGCCCACATATTGCTAAGCTAAGGAAGCCAGATCAAAATAGGACTTATTATTGGCACCATTTATATGAAATTCAGAAGGGGACGAAACTATTATAATATAGTTAGCAATCAAAATAGTAGCTGTGCTGCTCTAGGGTGGGGGTGGGGAGGGCACGGGCACCAGTCCTGTCCTGTTCTTGTCCTGTAAGTCATACACTTTTCATTTGAAAGTTATATTTTGGTGAAAACATAAAAATGTGAACATTTATTGATTTTTGAATCTATAGTTATATCTACTTTTTACAACCAATTCAAGTTGTTGTTGTTGTGTTATTGTTGTTGGAGGAAGGGTCTCACTCTAGCTCACCCTACCCACTCTAGTTGACCTGGAATTCACTATGTAGTCTCAGTCTGGCCTTGAACTCCTGCTGATCCTACCTCTGCCTCCCCAGTGCTGGGATTAAAGACATGTACCATCACACCAGGCTTAATTAAAGTTATTTCAGGTGTCAAAACATTTCCAGAGGCCCCAGCCTCTGGACACCAGTCACGGTCCCCTCCTGAGCAGCACCGTACTTCCTCCTTCCTGGCCATTGCTAAGTGATGGATTTGTCCCAGGGGGCTGGGTGGAGCCCTCCAAAGTCATCTTCCTCCTAGGTTGGGCAAAGCTCCCCTTATAAGGCTTCCCCTGCAACCCCTCTGCCACCCAGGTGATCCTGGCCCTCAGGAATGCCCTCAGCAGTTATGCCTGTGCCATCCCCAGGGTCCTCCGCATCCTCTGTGTTTGCGACCCTCCAGCAGCTGACACAGAGTCCAGGCAGAACAGGCTTTCCAGAAATATGCCCTCCACTTTTGGACGTCACCTCTGAAATTTTCTTTCCTACAGAGCCCTCTCTGGATGGGGTTGTGTTCAGAGTGGCTTTTCTATTTGTGACCTGGGTGACATTGGGCCTGCTCACCCGTTTCTAAGCCCTTCTTTACTTATTTGTAAATAAGGACAGCGATCCCAGCATGTGAAACACAGAGAAGCTCGCATGGACTATGGCAGTAGCTCTCTGTGAAAACCCTCGGTGGTGTCTTCAGTTCTTGCCTGGCACACGGTCAGTAAGAGATCTTGGAGAAAAGCAAGCGGACCCTTTATTATTCAACAGTGCTTCAAATAATCCACAGTTTGGACAATTTCAAAGAAACGCTAGCAATTTATTGATTTCCTATGTTTCCAAAAAAGCAAATACATGGTGTATCATACAGGGATTGGGCCTGGCCAATATTAGGTTCTCATACAAACACAAAGCAAGGGAAGGGAGGCCTGGAGGAAGGCTCCCAGACACCTGAAAGCAATCTCAGAGCCCCAGCATTCACCTCTCAGCCAAAAGCTGAGGTGGACAAGCAAAGGGCATCCTTGTCTCTTGGTCCCTGAGAAGATGGTCCAGCCCCCCCTGGACAGGCTGCTGGTGGCCAAAGGCTGGATCTCTGTCCCAGGAGATCCAAGAGTTAAGAAAGACACAGGGTCTGAGTCTTTCCTCATCTGGTCCCAAATTAATTGTTCTGGGTGTTGCCCACTGGACTGAAAGCACAAACACTGGCCTGGGATACACAAAGCTCCGCCAATCCCTTTGTCTCTGCTTCTAGGATCCTCAAGTCCCCTCAATTGTGCCCTCCTGAGTGACAGGCATGGGCCAGGGGCTTAGCCCACCTGGCCAGCTGGAGAGGGCATGAAGAGGTGACCACAGTCAGGCCTGGCCTAACTGTTCACATCAGCTCACAAAAGTCTGAGAAGCTGTCTCATCCTCAAAGCAGAGGATGGGCCCACAGGGTCTTCCTCCTGAGGGAAGGAAAATGAGCCCTGGGGCTGCAGGAAGTGAGGACTGTGCTAAGGAAAGGCTCTTCTCTGGGATAACAACAGTTTCACTGGTAGCCTCCCTGTGTGGTCTTCATGGTTCTCTCAGACTGAGAGGAGGGGGTTGTCCCTAAAGCCCACGATCCATGTATCCTTTCTCCCCCAAGAATGTAAGCTATGTTTACTTGTGTTCAGTGCTTACAGTGTTGCCTGGCACAGAGCTGTGTGCCAGCAACCTATTTGAAGAAATAGAACCCTCCTGGGTCCTGACGACTGGCAAAGGAGACCCTGAGAAACCTACACCAAGGACAGTATGGAGGGACGGCCACTGGGAAAGCGAGACAAGTCAGGAGCCAGCCTTCCAACCTGAGCCACGCTGGGGTCTGTTTCCTGTATCCTCAGTGGCCATATCTCTTAGTAGGCTATCGTGAGTCCCAAGGGAGTTTTCAGACCTATTGCTGGGGTAAGAAGTGAGGAATGGCTGGGGGCAGAGCAGAGAAGAGGTGACTGAGGACCATCCTGTCCGAGGCAGCTCATATCTACACCAGCCAGGAAGCATAAGCTGAGATGAGGGGGCCTGAAGAACACCTAGCTTTGCGCCATCCTGCCATCTGTCCTTGGGACCTTGACGGACAGGCTCTCTCAAAGGGTTCTCAAGGGTCCTTGTACTATTGCTCACTTGAAATACAGTCTAGAATCTTGCAGGTGGCTTGTCACCCCCCCATGGGTCTCTGCTTCATAAAGGCTGAGCACAGATAGGACAGCCTGTCTGTGGATAGGACAGAGAACAGATAGGGGCTCAGGGGGGATGGCTGCTGGCTGGGACATGGGCGAGCTCCCTTCCATGTCCTTCCTACTTCCCTTCCTTCAGTCTCCTGGGGGTCTCCCCAAGTACTCTCTCACCCCACACTCAGCAAGCTTGGCCTGAGGCACCTTCTAGGTCATTTCCATCCCTCTTTCACTGTTCCATTGGAAGCCTGGATAGGAAGATGTCCAGCCCCAGACTATTCTCCTCACCACCGGGAAGATGGGACTAAACAGCCATCCAGAACAGCTCCTTGGCTTTGAGCACCATTTTGCCTTCTTTCTCCTGCTACAAGCAGCTTGCAGGTTCTCTGAGAGCAGGAGTTCCCTGTGGGCACAGAGCCCAAGAGAACCGGGAGCCTGTCTCTTTGCTACTCCTCAGCTAAGCAAGCGAAGCTGTTCTATTGCCCTCTGAAGCTCCATCCACACCCTGCCCACCCTGGCTTTGTGGCACAGAGGGAAGGCAGTGTTGTGAGAACACCCCATGAAATACACTGAGCCTTCGGATCTCATCCATCCCCCCTGCCTGCAAAGCAGCCTCTTAAGAGAGGTTAGCCCCGGCCTTGGCTACTCTCTCCCCTCCTGCCCTCGGAGGAGGAAGGCTGCAGGGCTTTCTATGGCTTGACTAGCAAGGGTTCCTCTCTGAGCACAATATATTTCTAGCTAGCCAAAAAGCACCTGTCACCCTTGCCTATAAAAAGAGGAGACACAGAGAGTCCTCAGTGTTGTCTGGTCCACTGCAATGAAACATTGCACCTAGCTTTTTGGAGTTTGTGGCTGTACTGCTAGGGACTCATGCACACACAAGCACGCACGCACACATGAGTACACACACGCATACTTACATTATACACATATACATATATATACTGTTTTTTCAGAGAAGTATTGACATCAGATGTAAGCCCCTTTAACTCAAAGTCCCCCCCAACCTCCCCAACCCCCATCGCCTTCCAGCTCCCCCAAGGAAAAGAAAAGAATCTAAAAATATTTCCATCATCCACAGTTTTCAGGTTTGCTCTCAGTTGCATTTGAACTTCTCCAAATACTGCACAGGATGGAGAGACTAACCCATCCTCAAGGCCTGAGGTCTTCTCAGCTGGGTCATATCTTTCTGGAAAAAGAGAAACTGCCAAGTTAGCATATAGTCAAAGCTGGTCACAACAGTATATGCCTGTAATACCAGTTACTTAGAAGGCTGAGTCAAGAGAATCACAAGTTCAAGTTCAACCTGGGCAACTTAGTAAGAATCTGTCTTAAGATAAAATGTAAAATAAGAGGGCTAGTGATGTAGGTCAGTGGTAGATCACTTTCCTAGCATGTGTGAGGCCCTAGGTTCAATCCCCAGTAAAACACACACACACACACACACACACACACACACTGTGTGTGTGTGCAAACATTAACGGGCAGTTAAATGCTCCCATCCCAGAAAGTGTAACCTATACTGCCAACCCCTTCTTACTCACACCTTCCCAAAAATGTGTTCTGGCCTGAGGCTGGTCATGCGGCTACCCCTTGACAGTCGGTTCACAAGTCAGTCAGCTCTGTCCCAGCAGCCCTCACTCCCTGCTGCTACAGCTCAGTGCTAAGCACCAACCATGCTCATTAAGTATCTCTGGAGTCTAACCTCCTTTCCCTGCCAGGGCTCATCTACCTACCAGCAGAGTTGTCTGCAGTCTTAATGACTCTTCTTCTCTCTCGCTCAGCACCTTCCTCCCTCGGATATCAGGATGGGCGGGGGCACCTTGCTAGCAGGTGGCCTGGCTACTTCCACATGGCTCCACAGTGGGGTTGCCTCTGGGAAACTTTCTAGGTTTCCTGCCATCTGTTTCACTATCTAGCTGTGGTTCTTGGCTTACCAGCCTCAAAAACCCCTTGAATGCTTGTTTAAAAATAGATTTTCTTGAAGCCCACTCCAGGACTAGCGAGCCAGAATTGCTGGGGATGGGAACAGTAGGTGTGTGTGTGTGTGTGTGTGTGTGTGTGTGTGTGTGTGTGTGTATTTTTGTTTTTTGACCTAAAACCCATTCTATAGCTCCAGGTTAGCCTTGAACTCACATCAATCCTCCTACCTCAGCTTCTGGAGGGAGTGCCAGGATTAAAGGCATGCACCACCATGCCTGCCGAAGAGTGTGTGTTTTAGCAAGCATCCTAGCTGATTCTAATGAATGTTAAGCTTGCAAACCTTTGACAGAGAATTGGGTCTGAGTTTATGGTGTCTAGAATCATCAGCTGGAAATAGCTTATCTACACTAGGTATGTGTAGCGATTACAGGGCAGGTTTATAAGAAGAATGAAAAGCAAAGTGTGGCTGACCAACCCCAGAATGACATATTGAATAGTTCAGGGATACATATAACCCACAGTGGCACAGGGGAGTGGCACCTGGGCTGTGCAGTGGGCAACCTACACAGTTTTACCCAGCATTATGCCCAGACCTCTGGGTCTTCTGATGTTAATAGCTCATTATACATGTCTACTGTCCAGGAATGACTTAGCCCATGCCTTCAGTTAGGAGTCTACACAGCTGTCCTCCCAATCCTGTCAGCCAGGGCCAGGCTGCCTGCTTCTGGGTCCCTGGTAAGCACATGTCTAGACCCTCCCTGAGGCTGGCTGTGACTGTGATCCTAGGGACACCCCTTGATGTGAGGCAGGCCAATCCTTACCTGCAAGTTGAACTTGCTTGGACAGTCTTTTAGAATCGGGAGGTGAAATTCCTGAGGCTGTTGGCCCCAGCTAGGGTTCCCAGCATATTCCTATCAAAGCCTTGCTGTAAGGGGAGAAACACAGATATTTGATACACCCTAGGACAAAGCAGTGTGGGACTCCACGCCTGGTCAAACACCACCTTCCTGAAATATCCTTGGGCTCCTGTGGAGCCTGGAGACACCTATGGGCTCTGACCACCATGTACAGTGTGCCTAGGCTGCAATGAGCCTAATTAGGATGTGAAAACAAGTACAATGCCCTTAATAACCCTGAGTTAGTGGATTGCGTCTGGACTTTCTGTGGCACAATGGGGTTTGCAGAAATCTGAGGCAAGGCATGAGAATTTAGGTTAGTACTCACCTCTATTCACAGAAGCAACACCAAAAATCAGGTCAGAGAACATCCATGAATACTGGTTGTTCTTCCCTCTGTCTGTCTGTCTGTCTGTCTGTCTATTTCTTTCTCTCCTCTTCCCATCCTGTTCATTTTGATTATTTTCCTTATTTCTAAGAAGGGTCTCACGGAGCCCCAACTGGCCTTGAACTGCTGATCTTCCTGCCTCTACTTCCAAAGTGCTAGAATTATAGGTAAGTACCCCCACACCTGTCTTTTGTTTTAAATTCTGACAAGTGGTGTCTTTCTTGTGGCCTCAAGAGGTCTCTTAGGCAGTGAGGCTAGGTCCAGGGTTTCCACCTCCTGGTTTTTATTCCTCCTCTCTCTATCTACATCTCAAAGAATAGATGCCTGAGGAATGGGAAAAAAGGATCAGGGTGAAGACATCTCACAGCACAAGTCCTGATAGTGACCTTGGTGCCTGCTTCACTGGGAGCTGTTGAGGACAAAGGGGGTGAAGGTCACCCTGGACAGACTTCTGAGTCCTCCGTGCCTCGCTCACTGGTATGGCATTAGTCTCTGCAGAGCTGCTTTCATCATGAGATCCTCTCCCCCAAACCTGAATGGGTTCTCCAGTGTTGAAGGCACTAATGCAAACTCTTGAGCCAAAACTGAAGGGGTTCTGTAACAGAGCCCCCAAACCTGAGGGCACAACATTCTCTCAGATGGCTTGGTGTCTTCTTTGCACAACTTGCTTATCAGCTTAGCCCAAGGAGTGTTTCACCCTAATCCTCTCACATACTTCCTCTACCTTCCAATTGCTCAGCACCTTGCTAGACTCCAGAGACCAGGGATCTGGCGAGGTCAATGCTCACACTCTGCCAGGCTTCTCACTCTTCTCTGGAGTATATCTCTTTCCCTGCGAGGAGAGGCAAACAGATGTGCTTCTCCCTTCCTACCCCACTGGGACTTTAGTACAGGGCAAGTGTGGGAAGGACACATCAGGAAGACTATTGGTTCATGCTCTTACCTGTCTGAGTACACCTTGCAGCTCCTTGTTGGACCACATATCAGACAGAAGGAGCCGGGCAGCCTCTGCAGCCTTGGGTGAGGCACTGGGAAGATGGGAAGCGGGTTTGTGAGATGGGATTCTGAGAGATAGAGAAACACCCCTTCCCTTTCAATCCTCCCCTACAGGGCCTGGAGATGCAGGGACGCCTGGGGTGCAGGAGAAAGAAACCTCCAAGGGGGAGTGGGCACAGCTCCCATCCCTGCTCCCCTAGAGGCATCCCAGGGGTCATTAGGTGACTGTGTCCTCATTTCAGTCCCCCAGCCCTTGTCTTGGGAAGAGACAGCAAGGTTCCTGCACACAGATAGCCCTTTGCCCTGTGCCTCCTTCTGACCCTCTGAGAACCCAGTGTCTTGCATGTCTCCAGCTGAGAGATGTGTTGTCCCTTGTCCCCTCTGTGCAGCCCTGGACCCTGGAACCACAGTCCCTTGGCACTCAGCTTCTAGAATTTCCTCCATCCTGGCACTTTTCCTGCTTCATGTTAGTGCTGCTGTGTGGCACAGGAGTGGGACTCCTTCCCCACCCACCTGCTGCGACACAGGTTGACGACATTGTTGAGCATGCTGCTGGAGAAGTACTGTTTGGCCATCTGTGGCTGCGAGGCCATCAGGTTCCTCACAGTGTAGCAGGCTGAGGACAGGATGTCCTCAGAGTTGTTGGTGTTGCCGGTATGGCTGGTGAGGAGCCTGGTCACTTCCGGGAACACTTGGTTCCCTAGAGAGGGAGATGGGGAATGGGGTCAGGGTTGCTGAGGTGTGGCTGAGGGCTTCCCTTCAGGGCCATGGTGCTCACAGTACTTATCCAAGCACTGAGTAAGGTGGCCCCAAGGTTTCCAAATGACCTCTATAGACCAGCCCCTTCCTCGGCTATAAGCCCCTCTCACCCCCACACCCCCTCTAGGCCAACTTCCCCTCAGAATGCTTGCCCTATAGAATGGTTTGAAGTGACTGTCCAGCAGGCTCTGGCAAGTGGGGGACCTGCTCTGTCCTATCTGGAGGGGGCAGAGACAGAGGCTCTTACCCATCACTCTGTGCAGCACAGGATGGCGGGACATGTTGCTTAGGAGAGAGGCCCCAGATCGCACCACGTCCGAATTACCAGATTGCAGGAGGCGGGCGATTTGTGGCAAGCCCTTTTCCTTCAGCCCGATCAACTGGCTCATGCCACTGGACATCTAAGGAGAGAAGACCCCAGGAAGGGGTTTGTTTGTGGCTTCCAGACAGAAGTAGACAACCCCAAGCAAAGAAACTCTGGACCTTAGAGACAAAATTACTCATACTTGGGTAACCACAGATCAGTGGGTTACTATAGAACAAACAGTCAGACTCCACCTGCCCCTGCTCCCTGTGTCCAGCCTACAGCAGCCCAGGTGAGTGGGCAGAGGAAATCACTCATGGTGACCTAGGACAGCGTTCTAGACTAATCATGCCCATCCATCCTCACCCACTGTCTCAGCTCTGCCTCCCTCAGATTCCTCTCCTAGCAGTATCTGCTCACATAAAACCCCATGACCAAGGGCATATGACAATTAAAGGTTTGATCATCTTCGTACTTCACCCTCTCTGAAGTATTTAATTCATATTTATTGAGGGCTTTTCCAAAGACAAAGACAATCAGAGAAGGCTTGAGTCCATATGGAAATATAATTGGGGTCCCTTGGAGTTAAGCTAGCGTCTCTGGGTCTTGAAGCAATAAAGGCATCCAGGGCTGGAGAGATGGCTCAAAGGTTGAGGCACTTGCCTCCAGTGCCGAAGGCCGCTGGTTCAATTCCCCAGGACCCACATGGGCCGGACCCACAGGGTGGTGGCCCTGCTGCTCTCTCTCTCTCTCTCTCTCTCTCTCTCTCTCTCTCTCTCTCTCTCTGCTTGAAAATGAATAAATAAAATATTTTAAAAAATAAATAAATAAAGGCATCCAGGTGTGACCTGATCTAGGCAAGTGTGGGGATCTCTGGAGACCCCAAGTTCCTCCTCTCACAGTCAGAGAAGTTTCCTTTTACCCTCAGTTCACCCATGTCTGCTACTGCCCAAGGCTTTTTTGTCTTAAGTACAGCCAGAGAACAGCTAGCTACCCTCTAAGCTTCCGCTGGCCCTGCACTATCATATTCCCAAATTGAATTTGGCTTCAAAACCTATAACTGATTCTGCTGGACCTTCCTGTGCACCTGCTCATGTCCCCCTTTCTCCCTCTGTGTAAGTTCTCCTGCTGAGAGGCCAGCGCAGGGCAGAAGGGACAGTGTGACATTACCCAGGAGTTCCCAGAATGAAGGAGGCCTCTTGGCTCCCATGACTTCCCCACTGTCTGTCCCAGAGCCCCGAATGCTCTTGTCTATATTCTGAAGCTCAGAGCCCGGATGTGTTTGTTAGAATCATTCAGAGACATTGACAGGCAAATCCTGCAGTGTGGGTGAGAGAAATGGGGGCGGCTCAGGAGGTAGGGAGCTCCTTACCAGGCCCTTGCTGGCCGTCAGGTTCTGTAGGGCCCCTGCACAGGCCTCCAGGGTAGCATCTTTCTTGCTCTTGCCCATAAGGTTCAGGTAGGTGCGGATGGCATCTGAGTGGTACAGCCAGCTGCTGCCCTTGGGGTTGGTCTCTTCCTCAGGAAGGGGGCAGTCATAGTTATTGTTCTGAGGACAAACAGTCGGTGGGGAGTCTGGTGAGGGGACATAACCCGGACATTGGCCCCTCTCCCCATCTCAGGTAGTAGAGACAAATGGGAAGGATGGGAGAAGACAGTTCTTTGCATCCCTTACTTCTGCGCCCCCCAAGCACTGCACAGCATGAGGGGTCAGGCCATGGTTCTCTGGATGGTTTCTGGGCAGGCAGAAGACATTCCCAGTATCTTGAAGGTGTGCTCCAGGATAGCCATGGCCTTGACACTTAGTTTTGTCATACTGCATTGAGGTCTCAGCAAAGATGCTGGAGGTTTGACCTGCCTTGGGCCTACCAGACTGACCTGCAGCCTGGTTTCCACAGGCTGACCTTCCCTCCACAACGCCCTCATCAGGATGCTCAGGAGGCAGTGGGAACTCCTGCTCAAGATGGGTCAAGTTCATCTATCTCCTGATACTCTGGGGTCAGGGGAAAGGCAGAGGAGATTTTTCCCATGATATATGAGAAATGGAGGCTTGCAGAGAAGCCTGGAGCTTCTGCCCTTGGGTGGTCTGGACTCCCACAGCCCAGGTCACAGGTCCCCTCTGCATGCAAGGGGCAGCGTCCTTTCTGAGAGCCTGTATTGCAGCATTCTGTCAAGGACAGGGCATGACAGTAGCCTGTCCCCTAGGGTCACTTTCAGGCTCCAGAAGAGCTCAGAGGAGAGGGCCACTGGGGCAGTGGACCTAGGGGGTACTTGATAGGGTGGACTCTGGCTCAACAGATGGACAGTGCTCACCATCATCTTGTCACCCCTGTTGCTGAAGCAGCCTGTGGAGGACTTCTCAGTGTAGGCATTGCGGGCATTGTACTCCAGCTGGCGGTAGCGGGTGGGCACCTCGGCATCCAGGCGGTACGAGAGGTTGTGCAGGATGCACATGCAGTTCTCCACGGACTGAGGGCAAGCAGAGAGCACCTGGTCCTGATGGGCTTCTGCCCACCTGACCCATCAAAGCATCCTGTACCCCCTCAGTCTGGAAAGCCCGGAAATACTCCTGGGCTTGGATCCTCTTTCTCACTTTGTGACTGTTTGAACCCAAGTCACTCGCCTCTCCTTTATGGGCTTTAGTTTTTAGCTGTAAAAATGGGACTAAAAATCACTTACATGGGGCTGGAGAGATGGCTCAGCAGATAGGGCACTTGCCTGCAAAGCCTAATGACCCAGGTTTGATTTCCCAGTATCCACATAAAGCCAGGTGTACAAAAGTTTGCAATGGTTGGAGGCCCTGCTGTGCCTATTCTGTCTGTCTCTCTTCTTTCTTTCTCTCTCTGCTTGCAAATAAATAAAATTTAAAAATCACTTGCTTTGCACTGGAGAGATTATGTAACTGATCCTCTGTGTTCTTGGGTTATATATCCGTGGATTCAACCAACCACATTTTGAAGTTATTTTTAAGATACTGCATTTCTGCCGAACATGAACAGATTTCTTTCCTATTATTATTCCCCGAATAATACAGCAAACAACTATTTGCATAGCATCTATATTGATTAGGCATTATAGGTAATCTAGAGATAATCAAGTACACGTGAAAGTGTGTGTAGGCTATATGCGAACACTACTCATAGAAGAAACTTGAACATCTGCAGATTTTGGTGTTCATATAAGTCTTGGAAGCAATCCTGATTGTCACTGAGGGATGATTAACATGGAAAGTACCAATCACAGGGCTTTGCACAGGACAGACACTGGTGACTATTTACTGCTATGGACTATGTGCTGGCCAGAAGGCTGAATGTCTTCCCTTCTGGAACAACTTCCCAGTTCCTTCAGGTTCTGAAGCCATCTGGTCCCTAATGTCAGTCCCTCTCCCCTTGGGTCACCTCTCGTTCACCAGTATCAAAGTTGCTGCAGTATGACCCAGGAACCAGGCTGTCACCGTGGTGGCTGGACCCACACCTCTGCAGTGTGGCCTCCAGAGCCCAGGAACACTGCCATCCTGTTCTAGATCCTCTCTTACTGCCCCTGTCTCTGCCCCTGTCCTATCACCGAACCAGGCCACAAAGGTACCCTGAAAATGTAACTCTGACTCATGGGGTCTGAGAGATAGAAAGGCCAGGACCAGGAAGGAGTCCCTAATTCAAGTTTGTGCTCCTGAGCTTCACAGATCTGGGCAGAGACAGCAGGGCTAGAGGTGGAGGTGCCAGCAGGGGGCTGTGCCCTCACCTTATCATCACACCGGCTGGCAGCCACACAGTTCTGGACATAAGCCATGAGGGAGTCAATGAGCCCCGAGTAGTTCCGCATGGTCTGGCGTCCAGCATCAGCTGAGCTTAAGTTCCTGCAGGAGAGAACATGGGGAAGGGTCGGAGAGGGAGGGGACAGAGTGCAGTTGGGGACATGCAAGGAAAAGCAGGCAGAAAGGATGGGTAGTTTGAAAGTTGTACCAGGTAGAGGGAGGAAAAGTGGACAGAAAAGAAGGAAAAGGAAGAAAGAGAAAAATCATTTAACCAGGTCTGCCAAACCCTGGCTCAAGTGGGGTCTCCTATGAGCTCAGTTCTTACCCTTCTTTTTTCTATCCACTTAGTCCCTTGCCCATGATTTCTATTACTCTCAATGGTTCCCCTGCAGCTGGCATCCCAAACCCTGCCCTCTAGTGGCGCCAAAGCTGCTGCTTCCTGTAGTCCTGCTAGGGACTGCAACTAGGGGAGCACCAGCTGGGGACCAGATGCAGTGACCTCTTGGTGTAAGGTATGCTCTGCCCCCAAAGTAGCTAGTTCATTCCCAAGCGGTGTGGGACCTCTCAACAGCCCCTTAAAGTCCTTAACTGGCTTTTCATCTGCCCAGCCTCTCTATCCCTTGGAGGCTGCTGCTGGAGGCTGGCTGTACCTCCACTCTGGGGATTTTCGGGAGTTAAGGAGGAAAAATCCCCATGACAGCAAGGTGAGGCCCAAAAGGGGAGCTTGTTTGGTGGTTCCACAGTCCATGCCAGCACTCACCCCGCCGCTCCAAGAACCGGCACAGCCAGATCCCTCCTCCACCAGCCCCACAGGGGCTTTGCCACACCCTGGTGTGGAACTCAGACAACTTTGGGCAAAGCAGCGCCGTTTTTATGCCAATGAACATGGCAAACGGTTTTAGCACCACAGCCGGGAAGTGACTCATGAGCAATCAATCAGTAGACTCTTGTATAGAAGAACACTCATCGAGATAGCACAAGAATCACATTTTTCTGGAGGTGGAGGGGGGGGTTATGGCTGAACTAGTTTGGATATGCCGATGCAGACATTTTCACTCCTAGATTCCTAAGGATCGCCTCAAAGGAGGTTCCCAATCTTCAGGAAAGGCTCAAACCTAGACAGAGAGACCCCAGGTGCCCTCGGATCTCACCTCAAACAGCCTGTGGCATTAAAGAAGACCTCGGGGTCCACCACTTCCCGGGACATGTTGCTATTGCCATCACACCAGCCAGAGAAAGGAATGATGACCCGGTCAGTCAGAACAGGGAGGGCATCAGCCACCAGCTCCTCCTTCAGCTCATCAGTGGAAGACAGATTCCAGAGCAGCCCTGGATGCAGAGATGGTTAGCATCCCACAGCAGCCTCAGAAAAACCCAAGGACTATGGTGACACCCTAGCCTGGCTCTAGCAAATGGCCTCTTCCTGACAGGCTTGGCTTATCAAACCAGCTGTCTGACTTTCTCATAAACCCATTCTCAATGTCCACAGAAGACACTGAGGGTTGGGAACACCTCGGAGTTCTTTGTTTAGGTTGCCAAAATGCACTTGATTGATTAGTGGTTTGAAACATAAATCTCAGAAGTCTTTTAATGTTCTATTTTCCCTCTGAAACAACTATACATGGGAAGTACCAACCACAGAAAGTCCTCCAGAAATTCTTATCCACTGGTACTTGAAACATAGTCCAATTTAAGGTCTTTGTAATGACTTCTCTGCCCTTGGCCTTACCTTGAGAGTTGCTTACATTTTGTGAATTCAGAGTAGGGCTCTCCTTTAAGAACTGCTAACTCTAGCCTCATCTGCTTTGTTCTCCCTCCCTCAGCTGTAAATCTCTCTCACCTGCTTGTAAGGATCCTTCTTGGATGTCAACAATCGTTCTCTTGCTCTCTAACTAAACTCAAAGGCCATGCATTCCTGTGGGTGTGCGTATCACCTCAGGTACCATCTGGACACCACTAATTTGACTGAGGCTAATACTGTTAGACTGACAAGAGATCAACCCAGCCAAATCTGCACAGTTGTGCCTTGGCCAAATCTAGAAGGACTGGTTCTCATCCCATTCAGGCCCAGCCTGCCCTCATACACGGCCCCTGCCCTAGCTTCCTTGCCAGTTCACCTTACCAGTCAGTTGTTTCTGGATCTCGGTGCTCCCAGTTCTCCTCAGGAGGTTGACAGCCTCTCGAATCCCATTCTGCCTCCTGGTCTCCAGCTTGTTGGCAATGCTCCTGAACACTAGGTTGCGCAGGGCCCCCGCAGCAGCCTGCTGGACGTTCTGATTGGGGCTGCGGAGGAGGTCCACCAGCTTGCAGATGCCCCCCAGCTGATAGACCTGCCAGAGAGTCACCATGGTGTTCAGTTAAGGGAGGGTAGACTGAGTCAGTTATTCTCTGCTCAAAGCAGCTTTTTCTCAGACCAAAAAAAAATACAAATAAAAAAATTTTCAGGGCTGGGAAGATGGCTCAGCAGTTAAAGGAGCTTAGTTACAATGCCTACCACCCTGGGTTCGATTCTCTAGAATCATGTAAAGCCAGATGAGAAAATGGCACATCTGATATTTATTTGCAGCAGCAAGAAGCCCTGGTAACTCTCTAACTGCTCCCTTCATAAATGAAAAAGATTTCAGTTTAGAAATATACAAGTTAATCAAAATGAATACTCATCATGAGGTAATGGCAACTGATCCAGATGAGAAGGTATAAGCATTGGATTCAGACCTGGCTGGGTTGCTCTTCTGTTCAGAGCCCTAGTTTCCTCCTCAGCAGTATGGTGAGGACAAGATAGGAAAATGTACACACACCTCACAATCCTAAGGCTGAGAAGACACGTGGGAGATGTCCCTGCAGAAATTCTTCTATGGTAGAAACTTCCATGAAAACTATCCCTTGGCTTCTAGGAAGCCATTTGTAACACAACCATCCTTGGGCTTGTAGGTATGCACCTTCCTATCCAGCCAAGCTTGGGAGGTATAAATGATCCCTGTTTTCCACCATGAGATGGGAGGGGCACAGGAAGAGAGACCAAGGGAGAGAAATAGGAGGAAGAGAGTAGAGGAGTAAGGAATAGCCATGTTCAGTAGTGGAATTTGAGAAAGGGGATTTCTTCGGAACCCATGGGTCTTTTCCACGAGCAGTGGAGGACAGGCACCTGTCTAATGTCTATTCAACAGAGGGCTTTGCTCTGCAGGCTAAGATGTAGCCCTGCCCTTGGCAATGCCAAGAGAACTCCTTATCCCTGGTGGCTGGGTGGGGTGAAAGGAACCAAAAGCACATGTCCTTACCATCTCTAAGTTGTATAGCTTCTTACCTGTTGCTTGGCAGATTCATCCTGGAAGCAGGTATGCTGAATGTAATAAGCTCCAATGGCCTGGTACTTCTCATCCTGGGAGCTCAGGTACTGCACAGCCTTCGGGATGGTCAGGCCACTGCACTCAATGTCCTCACTGCAGATCCTGTAGGAACAGTGTGTGTGTGTGTGTGGGGGTGAGGAATGCATTACAGGGTATGCTGGAATCCCTGGTTGCAGGCTCTGAATTCTTCCTTGCACACCCAAGCTAACACAATTTCATCTGCCCTCCAGAGGACCCAAACAAGGTAACCAGGTTCTCTTGGAAAACACCCTATGAGCAGCTTCCTAAGAGAAAGGATAGGCTTATCCACTGAATATCCCCTTCATGGGCATCTGTTGTGGGTTAAGACCCAAGGAAGGTAGTTATTTCTGTACTGAGCACAAACCTGCCCCCATTGAGAAGAAGCTCTTCATCTATGCTGCCATTAACTCATGTTTCTGCCTGGTACTGTGAAAATGGAAGAGAATGGCCTATTTATTCGGTTCATCTGTCTGTCTGTCTATCCATATACCCATTTATCCCTCCATCCACCCTTCTATCCCTCCCTCCCTTTACAAGTCCAGTTGACTCTACACACACACACACACACACACACACACACACACACACACACACACAAAATCTCACATTCACTCTTTCTCATCCTCACAGCCACCTGTGATTCTATTAGCTCAAGGTCACTTTCATGGGGATGGTGGCAAGAGAAACCCTTATCTATCTCTCTTCTCCAAGTCCCTCTACATGTCGTAGCCTTTAGCGAAAGAAGCAGTCCTAAGGCCCTGCCCATTGGACTTTTCCTCCACTCAGAAATCATGAGCAGCTTTCTCCATACACAGGTTCAAGTTCAAACTGCTTAGACAGTCACTGAAGGGCATGTGTGAGATTGAACCATAGCAAATAGCTAATGTTTTAACTGTTTGGCTCCACTCAACCTCTGGCACATTCCCCAGCTCCTGGCAAGGGCCTATTGTAGCAAGACTGTCTCAGTTCCTGGCCTGAAGGCACGGTCTAGGCATACTAGAGTCCCCTTCTGTGAGCCTTCCAGGGAAGGGAACCTTTCTTCAGAAGCCCTTTCAGCTCGAATGGTGTGGGGTCACAGGAATCCTTCAAGTGCGTTCTGCAGAGGTCATGTGGGCAGGGATAGACCCTCTGTGGCACATAGCTCTACCCTATAGATAATCTTTCAGCAACTGTAGAGGGAATCTTCTCTTCATTTATACTAGACTGATCTTCTGCCATAGTTTTAGCTAAGGCAATCCAAATTCATTTCTGGAAAAATCACCCACACAGCAGAGCTCTCTGGCACTGGGCTGGTAGCATCTCTGCTCTGGATTGAGAAGATGGCATCCTACCACTTCCAGTCAAGTGTCATTTCTAATTGGCTCGTTATACATTCCCTTCGTATCTCACCTAGACCCTCCATTCAGGGCCTCTGGCGGGGCCAGATGCTGCCATGACCCGTCTCTAAGGAGATGGATTTCTTAGTCCTTTTCCAGGTTATCCTAAGTATACCCTATGGCCTTCCAATGTGGGAGGTCCACTTTCAGAACAGTGTGAGACTCGGAAGACAGAGCACAGGATACAGAATCAGCTGAGTGACTTTGGGCAAGCTTGTTCCCACGGAGCACTGTCTCCACCCCAGGAACATGCGTGTGGGCCTGGAAAGGGTGGTGGTGATTAAGGAGGAAGGGTGCAAAGCTGTCATCTAAGAAGTGTTGATTATGCTGCTCCAGAGCAGCTCTGGCCTGTGCTGGCATGGCTGTGCCCCTGCATTCACCATGGGGCCTACATGGAGCGCATGCTCAGAAAATACCTGCCAAACGAGTGGAGAGCAATCATTAAGTGGAAAAGGGCAGCTGAAGGTTCAGGGAGCTCTGAGTCCTGAAGGGCAGGCTCATGTCATGGTTCCCCCAAGACACCCCGTGCCTATGCGTCTTCATTCGGCTTTCTTCATTCCCACCAGGCAATGGCCCGTCACCTTTGTGGACAGGAGCTGGGCTCACTCCTTAGCACACCGTATGCCTCAGTTGCCACGTCTCCTATTCCGTCATCACTTGGATTTCCCTCTCATATAACACAACCTGTTCCCTTCTAGTCCCATGTCTGCACAGGCATAATCCTCCCCTCTTTCAGAACATGAGCTCAGATGATTCTGGTCTCTGGTGTGAATCACTATCAACCCTCCAGAGGAGGAGGGGTGCTGTTGGAACACACATTGCTGGGACCTCCAGGAGGTTCTGAGTCCACAGGACTTGGTGGTCCAAAAATAAGCATTTCTAACACACTCTCAGGTGCTTATCAGAGAGACATTCTGATAACTATTAGCCTCACTAATCTTCCCTCATTAGTTCTGTTCATAACCTGTGAGCTTTAAAACCTGTGGACACAGGTCTGGGTTCTGTTGCCCTTTCACTCTGAGGATTCCCAGAGGCCAGGGGCCTATCAGGTGAGGACTCCCGCAAACGTAACAGTGGAGCCAGAACAGAGGCCGGGCCTATCCCCTCCTCCTGGGAGCTTCTGACAGAGTGGGCCAGGCCAGGGGATTGGCCCCAGCAGAGCCCAGCAGCACTCACTTGGAGCTGGCCCTCGAGTGTCCAAAGGACAGGTCCTTGTTGCAGGAGATGGGCGGCACGTACACTGGATCCTGCTTGGAAGCACAGGAGGGTGGGCGCACGGGGCACTTCTTGACGGCCTTCTGACCACTGCAGGTACTATAAAAGCTGCAGCGGTTCTGGGTGGTCTTGTGGCCTTTGCTGCTCAGCGTGCCCTTGCGCAGAGTACCCCGTGGGTCACAGTAGAGGTCGGGCTCACTGCGGCTCGCCTTGATTTTCTGCATGAAGCAGATGTCACTGCCGGCACCAGCGGTGGCGCAGCTGCCGCGGGGATAGTGCCGATTCCAGTTCTCCATCTGGCTATAGGAGCTGAAGCGTCTGTTGTCAGGCTCCCGCTTGAGGGTCCCATTGTAGATCTAAACAGGAAAGGAGAAAAAGGCTCAGGCAAGTTCTTGACTGTGGTCATGGGGGTCCCCACCACAATGCTCAGAGAATCCCAGGATGTTTGTAGAGGAAGGAACCATTATCTGCTATGTTACTTTTCCAAATGCAAGTTGTGACCATAGTGGAATATGGAGTCACTTTAGCAGACTGTGCCCAGCATAGAACCGAGTAATATATTGGAGAATATATAATACTGAGTACAGCACAGAGAGTAGACAATAGGCTCTGGTTGTGCTACAGTGACTCTTCACTGACTATTCTAGATTGATGTGAAATGTACTTCTTACGTGAGGATGTAAGCAAGAAAGTTCTATACCACTGAGCTGGCCACGCAGGCCCAGTCTAAGAGGGAAGGAAGCTGCTATCCAGAGAGATGGGCTTTCTGACAGTCACTCAGTGACGTGAGGGCAGTACCAGCCCTGAGGGTGTGTGTCAAGCCCTTGCCTTCTCAGCACAGGCTACATTAGTAGCTTCTGACACAGCCAGACCACCTTTGTCACTTCACTCAGTGCTTGGAAGCATCTGCCCTGGCCGGGAATGAGTTCCACTGCAATTTCCTGCTACCTCTTGCCTTCTTTCAGCCAGGGCGAGGTGCAAATGCTAGCAGGCCCTTTAGGAGCAAACCCTCACTGGCCACAGAGGAATGATATTGTGCTCCTCTGGCTTCTGGTACAGAGAGCTGCCAGGTAGGATTCCAGCTAGCACTTAAAGGTGGCCCAGGGCTGCAGGGTGGGATACAGGGAGAGCTCTCAGCCAGACTGGTAGGGAGAGAAGCTGGGCAGAGACTCAGACCAACAGGACAGTATATCACGGACAATGAGGTATGCCCAAGTCTCTATATGAGCCCAACTAGGGAGTTTGTCTCCCTTGGGAGGAGCCTGCACAACCAGAGACTTGGTGGGAATTAGCTTTGGGACAAAACTGTCTGAGGATGACTTTCCCAGGAACTCACAAGCTGGCAGTTCCAGCCTGCTGGGACTTGTTCTCAGACTACAAGATCAACATTGAGCCTGACAAAATGTCTCCATACAGGTGCTGACTTGGGACTCACCTTTGCTGGGATGAACCAGAGCCAAGTCCAACTCAAAGCCTGACCACCTCAAGAAATGGAGGGAAACAGAGAACGAAGAGAGAATGGATGTGTGCTGTGTATGTCTCTGGGTGGGGGCGTTGCTAGGCAATTGGCAGTTCTCCGCCATACCAGATCTAGCCACACAGACCTAAGGAGGGGCTGGCTTTGAGCAGGGTTCTCTTTCAACTTGCAGGGAGTCACAGAGAGCTGGAACCACTCGTGATTCCAATTCCCAGAAAGAATGGGTGTCAAGTGACCAGTTGGAAGTGGGATCCAAAACTCAAAAGCCACAGACTGTTAACCTTGGCAATAGCAGACATATCCCATCCACCCACACCAGGTTATGCACTCCAGCAAGCAGAGTTTTCTTCCCCCAACTGGGTTAAACCAACCTGCCACAAAGCCAACTGAGCTGGTTTGTGGGAGTTGGGAGAGGACAAATAACAGAAAGGCAGAGGCAAGAGGAACTAGGGAGTTTTCTGAGCCTTTGGACATGAAACACCTTAGCTGCAAAATATGCCACGAGGCCTCCACTGCTTTCGCCAGTGGCCACACTCTGCCTTCTCCTCCTGGGAAGGAAGGAAGGAAGGAAGGAAGGAAGGAAGGAAGGAAGGAAGGAAGGGAGGGAGGGAGGGAGGGAGG